>KZ538913.1:21202-40632 GCA_000934665.2 Catajapyx aquilonaris | reverse complement strand
ATCAGAAGTGTCCAAAGGACAAGTGTACCGAGTTTCATACTTTTGTCACAAAATGCAAAGTTTGGATCAAATTTGTCCCTTAGCACCTGGACTATTTCCTGCTCCCTCTGTACAATGATATTTGCCACAATGATTCAACGAACATGATAAAGTCGTTTCTAACAAGTGTAAGTATACTTACTTGACTTCCACCCGGAGATAACGTTCAATGAGCCGAAAAAACATTGTGGTAGCTTCATCTTCTCGAGGGTCATCAAGAAGCAGGCGACCAACTGGAATCTGCTCCAGCCAATGGACCACTTCGCTTTCAGATACCAAGGGAGCCAAGAGGGTTCCATGGGTCAGCATAATGTCATCCAATTTCGAAAACCGTATTCCTGAGCAGCTGTAAGCCCCGTTGACGCAATCATGTGGGCCATACGCCGTAAGCAAGCAGCCTTCAAATCCATCTCCCTTCATGTCTCTCCTAAAATAAAATACACAAAAAACATCATTAATGCAGGAAACCATTCAATTTGTTTACCAGCCAAAAAGCCAAAACAAAGTTGATCGCAGAAGCATCACGTGGTACCTGCTGATGAAAGAGAAAATCTGGAAAGCACCAGACGTAAACATGCCATTATGCAAATGAAAATTACCATGTCCTGTGACAGTATTCCGTGGGCCATAAATTTCAATCAATTTCAGGGTGGTTGCCACTCTCAAAGTTGTGCACAAGGTATCATTTGAGAGCCGCATCCTTCTTTAAACACTCAAGCTCATTTCCTGCCCAGTTCTTCTGTTACAGACCAAATCCTGACCAAAATAACAGCCCCCAGTTTCATGCAGGTCTGATCATATGACCACGACTCCTGTGATCCCCAGAAAAAAAGGGTGACACCCACAGTGTCCCCACCTTCAAATTTCTGTGAAACTCGAGACAAAAGTGCGAATCTGACCCCCCCCCCCCTCCCCGACCGGGGCCAGAAGCCCCCCCACTAGGGGCACGTGGGACAAATGATCCTCGAAATGAGTCGCCCACAAGCACCCCTCACTCCATTTGCGTTTCATTCAAGCAGACCCGCCGCTTGATTACGCCCTATTTCTTCTCATTCTTACACGATGGAAGATGGAACTCGTGCTAGTAATTAATGAGTAAAAATAGACAAGCTTCAATGGTCAGGTTGTGGTTGCAATTAATATTGCGAAACGTGTGTAATCTGTTCAATATTTCAATATATTTACAGTAGAATAATTTCGCAAAGCTACAAGCGAATTGTGACGCAGTTCGAAAATTGCTGATGCCATAAAACTAATTGAGCTGTGTGATCAGATGACCTCTCCATGGGTGGTCATCCACAACAATTGAGCCCACCTGCTGGTAAGAGAACCTATAGGGGGAAGTTGTGGGTGATGTGACATATCACCCCCGTCACTCCATCACCCCAAGCAACCCTTCGACCACCCACTCAATACCCTGCCATTTCATTGGCGTAAAAAAAAATACACTTGTTTGCTTCTTCATTAGCTGTTTCCATCAGCCTCTCATTTGTGCACCAATTTCGCTCGGATGTCCTCTCATTGCTTTCTCCGTGGGACATGCCGTTTATGAATGGGCTTCATTTAAAAGGATGGTATATAAGGAGTGGATAAGGATTGCAGGGTTCACTGCTGACACACCGTCTTCGACCACAGTGGGTCCTCCTCAGCAACATTCTGCAGCAGAATATTAGTCGGAGGTAAGATGCCATTTTACATATTTTGCGAATAATTTTTTGCCCGATTACTGGTTATCTCATAGTTGCATGCTGGTAGAATAGCTCACATAAAACAGCAACCTGACATATTCACACTAGCAACTGCCCTACGACATAATTTCACTGATTACCCTCCCTCACCACGGAAGTAGAGCAGACATGGTATTGTGTCACCCCATATTGTCCAGCATGTGGGCCTAATCGTTCGGCAACCCTACGACCTCTTTTCTCTCTTTTTAAAATTACTTTTTGTTCTTCTTCCGACCATGTACCTCCAGGCAACTCGGTATATACACACCGACGTATAAAGATGACGCGTTTGGGAGTGGTCGCGGGAAATGCAAATCAGGTAGGAGTGTGTCAGGCGATGTTCTGCACTTGGCATCTGGGTAATTAAAACTGCAAAATTAAGGCCAATTAACATGGCGTAGGCGAATGGCAATTTCAGATTGCACAAGGTGAAAACCCGCGCAATTATTAAGCTTTTTTTCTCTCTTTCTCTCACTCTCTCTTCAAAATTCTGTTTGCGCATTCCAATAATTAGAACAAGCACGGCATGATCATTGCACAATGGTATATAAGATCCACCACCTACTTACATAACCAAGGTCATGCGCGTTTCCGAGATGGGCTGCTAATTCGTCTCGAAGAGTTCCAGCGGAAAAGATACTCCCTGTCCGAGAAACACCGTGACACAATTACTTCCCAACCGGAAATCCGGAGTTTTCTTGCAGAAAGGAAGAATAGCCATTTATTCCTACTATACCCCTCCCTTGAACTGGTGCGCTCCCGAGAGAAAACCCTGACCTTGGTCGTTACCTGATGCATGACTATTCCTAGCAAGATTTCTCAGAACGTGGCTAAATTCGCAATGTCAATAGGCGCGAATTCCCCAGTTTCATCCAAGCCAATTATGGCGGCTGGTTCCATAAATCATAAGTACCAGCACAAGTTGACCGCGGCCTTAGCTTCCAAGAACAGTGTGGAGTATTACCTTCTGGCTAACTCATATATGACAATCGTGACAGAAATACTCCGTTACTCAGGTGCGTACTCCTGGAACTTGTGACTCACATTCACAGATCAGATTCGCGCTGTCCGAATCCGCACTTAAAACCGAAATTATGCAATACCCGGGCACGTGCAGTGGTCATTGACACTACATAGCAGCCTCACGAGTTGACGGTCATTTCCTGGCCAGGTCAAGGTCGTAAAGCATGAAATAGCCACCATCAGAAAAGCCATGAGGTGAGATTAAACGGGCGTGCAAAAATGCAAGTGTTTCGTAATGGCCTCCCCCAGCAACGAACAAAGTTGAGCTCCTCCAATGTCTCCCATGGAACCCAGTTTTATCCGTCACACCTGACACCTCACCCACACTACCAAATGAAACCCTTTCCATCAACCAAGTCATTGTCCTCCAAATAATTCGATTAGGGACACCTTCCAACCCCCTTTTGAACCCGATAATTCGGCTACAAGTTATCGCATGAAAAAGGGATTGTCGAAGCTATACAAGTTGACACATAAAAAAGAGCGTATCTACTCTCGACGGAAGTGGAAGTGATAGCCTTAAAACAGGGCTGAAGGTGACCTTTCGATCAAACTTTGCATTATATTGGCAAGACAGCAGACCACAGGCGTCGATTTGTTTGAATCGGAAAAACGGGTTCTATAGTTTTTTTTTATTCTTACTTTTTTTCTCACCCGCCTACATAATGAGCAAGGGCTTGTTTGTTTAGCCGGTGTAATCATTATTATCGGCGTGCAAATATTGAAGCATTCGACCCCCCAGAAGCCGGTCTGGGTATGCAAATTTTTTTTACCTTCTTCTCCTTCTCTGTACCACCTTCGACTCCAGTTTATGCCCTGAGAACGAGATAACCGTACACCTGGTATAGCTACATGATCAGCGTTTAGGGTTACAAAGGCCTCGGGGAGAATTCCTGATCTTGCCCTGGAATGTCGACTTACAGAGGTTACTTATTGATCCTGCTTTCTTGTTTGGCAGGTTAAAAACAGCGATAGACTGCATGTCGTCCTGTTGATATAGTCATTTTCTGCACGAGTCGGCTTGTAGAAAAACAATTTATGGTAATAATTTCGAAAGATAATAATTCGTAGAAAAAATCATTTTCATGTGGCTCAAATTTCTATAACCTCAAATGGTATTGGCAACAATTGAGGGGTTGGTTAGTAACTCGGGGAGAGAGAGAGAAAATCAGGGAATTACCAGATTGAAGATCAGGCGACACAAGAACCTTTTCCATTGGTTCAAACCCGGTGGCGTGGTGCTCAAAGGAAATTAGGCGCTTCCTCACAAAAACAATGGAGGTAATGATGATTGTCCAAACCATACGGACGACTGAAGCCCCAAAAAACTGCGGAATCACTTTCCAGATCGGAAAACTCGATTCTCTAGGCATGTTATACGGACAAGCAATGTGACAGCCGCCGGGTTATAGTTTCATCATCTTGGAGGGTCAAAGGCGTGGCTAACCTGACCGCCAAAGAGGCGAAGAAATCGCCTTTCCCTCCACAGTAAATGAAAAAGGAAATTCCTCCGAGGAACATTGGGAGACTTCAATTGGTGGGTGGATAAGCAACCGAGCCACTTAAATTCAGCAGATAATCACATTCTGGTGCGCAGATTCGAAAAGGCACAGTGCCAATCCCATCCTGTGATAATTGGTTCCTAAAATGCAAAAAGTGATGGTCCAGAATGTTAATTCGCGATCAGAACAGGCTTCGGTTGAGGAAAAAATATTGCCGAAAGAGTGAGTAATCAAGTGATTATTTGAGAGATGTGTTTTTTATGTGTGTAATTTGAATGGCCATCGGCGGGCAAAGGCGTCCAGCAGGCTGCCCCTCCGGAGACTGGAGGTCAGTGGCTGTTAGACCGGCTGCTTTCAATGGAGGAGACCCCACACAAACTTGCCTCCGTATATCTTTTCTGCGAGGAAAACCCGCACATCTGTGTACCAAACGTGTTTAGCCCGGTCCCGGGACGATAATTACAAGGCATCACAGGTTTCCCCGCCTTTCATCGTACCCATCAACCTTTGACAGTAACACCATCGTAAGAGGAACGGCCCCGGCTAATGAATTTTACACGTCACTTTGCTCGTCCTGCCCACAATTTCGCATGAATTATTATCAGGCTTCGGCCAAATCTGATTGCGCAATAATTTTCACACTAACGCCTAACAAGCAATAAGTACGATTTTGCACACACTTTGCAGGACAAAATGAAAAATAATTAGTGTGCATTTTGAGTCACTAGAAAATTCTAGGATTAATTTCTGTGCTGGGCAAAGAATTTCAGCAATCTCCTGAGAAATGTCACTTAGGCATTTCTCCAACTGAACCTTCACAATTTAAGAAAATTGCGAAAGTACACCTGCAATAAATTTCCCCATTCGTCATGTCACGACTGTGCTATACAGCCGCGTTCCCAGAACACTTTTTGAACTCGAAATCCGCAACCTCCACCAGATGGTCCGCAAGACGTTCTTTTTTTAATATGGTATTCTCAGAGCAGAGAGTGACTTAACCTTATCCTTCAAGTCAAGCACGCAGTTCGCCACAAATGAAGAGTGGCAAGTCTCTGGGAGGAGACATGATAATTTCGCAAAGTGGTTGTTGCAGAAAATAGCCTCAGGCGCAAGTCTTCATAAGAGGTGGGCGTGTCCATTATAATCCATACCGAGCTATTTAGGTCCTTGCGAGAAATAGAATATACCCATTTGGATGCTGCTGCTGGTGTTTGGCCCCGTGGCCAAACACCTGGGCCGAGCCCAGGAGCGGCTGTCGTCACGTCACATCGGCTGATTATGTTTTGGAAGCTGAGGAATTCCGCGTTTGATCCTCGGCCGCCTCTTATTTGCTGGATCCGGCAATTATCCGTCAGGAGATGAACGGGAAGGAGAATTGAAACCTGTTCCCCTACACATCATCCAGATTCAAAAGCGGCCTTGCCCATCACTTGCTTTCTCTTCGAGATTCAGGCCATGGATCCTTTCCTTCCTCAAAATCTTCCAGCCGGTGCAACAATCGTATCATGTTGCATCAGAAGTGCAATTGCCACCAATTTATCGTAATTAGCCGCCCTTTGCTATTGCCGCCATTATGCCCTATACGAGCGGTTTATTACTATTTTAAAAAAAAGGCCAGTCTTTACAATGACGCTCGAATTCTATTTTATTGCTTTCCAAAACCTGGTTGGGAAATATTCCGGGAAGAAAAGTACCATTTTGGCCATTTTGGCAAAAGGGCTCTTCACGCACAAAAAAGTGGTGCCTAAAAAAAGAAGGGTCCTGGTTGAATAATGATCCGGGATGCAACATCGGAGTCAGCCGATTCCTTGTTTTTCTGGGAAAGCACCAGCAGAGAGTAGTTGGTGGTTCCGGGAGAACGAGCAGAGATACATTCCATTCCATCGAGTCCTCTCCTCTTCCCTTCGTGCCTCAACGGCCATCAAGTGCAACCAACACAAGGATGGCCACTGTTGGATAATCGCCAGTCTTGACCACTTCTTTTGACGCCCACAAGACCTCGCCTATCGTTACCAAACCACACTGCTCCAGATTTGGGCTAATGGCCATGTAATGACCACAAGAATCCCATGCAGAAGTCCCCTCCCGGCTCAGGATTTATTTCTATCCTATTTTTACAAGTGTTAATTGACTCTGTCCGGTGCAAGGTGTGACCGATACATGCAACATTTGAATGATCCCCGTCATTTTAAAAAATCGTATCATTGTCCTGCATCGTCCAGATATCAATCTCCCTCTTTTTTTCCTTGCATGGACCTCATGACGCAAGCTAGCGCCAACGCTTTGCGGCCTCGTTTTAACACTCAAATAATAAACGTCACGTTAATAGCAGTGCAGCATGCTCTTGACGCAGAAAGAGAATGACCTCTTCCTACTAGAGGACTTTCTCGTCTCACAGTCAGATCCTTCAGGACTGTTCAGACGACAGCTTTCGCCCACTTATTTTACTTTCCTATTAAATAAGCAGTCACGCCGCATGCAAGTTAGTCATAATCTCATAAAGCACACGCCACGTAAAATCCAGTTTTATTAGCCTATTTCAACACCCCCGGAAAAATGTCATCAACACGACCGGAACACGAATCTCAAATTGTTAACAAAACGCCTCTTTTGTAATTACAATATCGCTTCAGTCAGCCAATGCTCGGAAATGTATTGCGTGTACGACGGAAGTACTGGCGCCACCTTTCAAGTATCAATAATAAACGCAATTTAACCTATTTGCAGTACGTATTTCTCGGAAAGTTTATCTCTTGCATGTTGCATCGCATGCCAAAAAATTTCCATGTTCTGAGCTGTCATCACATCTCAAAGAACACATCCCGGAAGGTAGTGTTTACGATCCATGCACGTGACGTCCATGTAGTATAAACACACGTTTCGCCGGTTAAGAAAAAAAAAAAAAGAGAGTTCGGTTAGAAAAGGGTATTGAAGAGTGAAGAGTATATATGACGTCCGATCACGTCACTCGCTGCGTGACTTCATTCAAATTCAGTGTACATGACGTCGAGTACTCGGTATAAATACAAACACACGTCGAAGGTCGATTTGCTGGAGGAAGTTACAGGCGAATTGATTCGTTGACCCTCCCGGATTAAAGAGGGGTCGTAAGTCAACCCATTTGGCCTGGTGCCCACAACCTGTCCGGAGTGTGCTGCATAGAACAAGTGACGCGGTTTCAATGGCATCACGATTCATTTGCTTTTAAATGGCTGCCACTCCTATATAGGGATCAGCATTTTTATTAGAGCTAATTGTATCAGTGTCGTGCTGACGTCGGTGCACGGAATAGAGCAAAATAATGTGGCAGTGTGTCACATGTCATACCGGTGCCGTGGATTGCCTCAGGTAAGATGAAGTCACCTCGTAACTCATCTCTGGGCATGTCGAGGAAGAGGATGCTGTCAGCTCCAAGATGCTATCTTCCACAAACGCCAGAAAAATTTCGGCGTCATCATATCCAAACTTTTGCCAAGGATTCTCATCCCCCACTATTAGTAGCTCTCCCGGAGATAAGATCCCAAATTCCTTGACACAAAGTAGCGGCTTTTGCGCAAAGATGTTGCCCTACAAACAGGCTTGTGTATATGAATATACTCCGCGATTTCGCTCAAGCATGCGCGTCCATGTCGACGCCCACGCCTCTTATTGTGCGGTGATTTCCAAGAAGGAATCCCCAACAATGTATCTCTGCGTGAACAAAATTTCTTAAGCCTTCGTTACATAAGATATCAGCCCAGAATATAAGGGACTGTAAATGTCTCGATAATGTTTCCCTGGTCATTTGGAGAAAAGGGCTCTGCGGATGATGATGCAAGGAAATTATAGGGTCCCGTTGAGTCGAGTCGTTTCAAGAGCTCCCAACTTGCTTCTCCGAATTGCATTACCGTCATTTGCAGGGTCCAGGCCACATTTTACATTTTTATCTGCCTAAACTCCTAATCTGGTTTGCGCGAAAATAAACACGTTCGGGCCACTCCAGCATGTAACTCTTTGTCATACGAATCTGCCAATTTTCAGGAAACAGCTCGTGTGACCTTTTTATCACTGTTCCAACACATATTTTTAAAATTAATGGCCAGAGAAGCAAAAAAATTAAAAAAATAAAATAAAAAATCAGACATTACAGAATAACCTCATCCAACTTGTCTGGTAAGTCTGTCAATCCCTGCAAAAAAATATATATATCGTTTTCAGTCAAGACTGCGATGAGTCAGCTACCTTACGCGCTTCCTTACATAAACTAGTTCATTTATAGTAGGTATATCATTATACACGTCTGAAACTGGGGCTGGCCATCTCTAATTATATTCCTCTGCTCAAACACAACATGTGCAGAGTTGTAGTATAGCCTCAGGAGCGGAATGATCTGACGGGATGGGGATTCTCCATCTGCCAATTTACTGCCCCAGTTTTTTCCCCGGCTTTACTTCCCCCNCCCCCCCCCCCCCCCCTGAAACTTGAGAATGAGTCAGTGAGCCCAAACTTTCCAAGTAAAAAACAACGTTTACGTAAAGAGAGAGAATTCATGACGTTCATTCTCTCACGCAAATCCTCTCGCATGGACCTGGCGAAATTTCTGCAGTTTCATTCTCTTTTCTATAAGCCAGCACGTCATATGCCAATATCTCTATAATTTTACGACTAGCTGTTAAGTTGAATTTGAAGGGATAAAAAGTGTAAACAGTGCTTACTAGAGGCATGTGGAACGTTACGTAATTGTGATGCAGCGTGAGTGATAAAAACTGAAGGCCTGCAGTAATTGCGACTGAATTGTCTGGCAATTTGTATAGGAAAATCCCCCAACTCCTGTATACTAAGCAACAAGCAAGTACAATAAGCATCTCTCGGGAGGAATTATTTTTGCTACTTATAACTGAACGTGGGCTTCTACACTTACGCATCTGTCCTCAAGATAAGATTAATTGCAGATGATATAATATCTGGTCGACCCCCTTAGAGACCAATAAATACTTCGCAACACGGTGGATAGTCAACACCCTTGCTCTACCAACGCCCAACATAAACAAGTTGAAAGGTCACATGTCAAAATTTCTGTTCGCCAATTTGATTTTTTTTTTAAATAAAAAAGGCTGCACAATATCGACACTATAGGCGGGATGATTGAGAAAGTTTCGCGCGTCAGTACACCTGGGACTGTTCGTACATAATCAGGCGCTCTATTATGCTCTGACATAATTGCAGAGAGATAATTGCTCTTTTTGCATACGACCCGTGACGCACAAGTCCGGACGAAATCCGAGACGCGCGCCGAACCGGACCTGACGAATACTTTGTCTAAACACAATTATCTTTTTTATTTTTTCGGAATTGCATGATCCCAGCATTGGCTGTGGGCCGGTACCAGCGCGAACGAATGAGAAAGAATGGTCGACAGAGGAGGGGGGGAGAGTGGGTGACGTCACGCTTCCTGAAGTATAAAGCAAAACGAGCAGTCGACATGCAACGATGCACGAGACAGACGAGCAGCAGGACAGACGCTTCGAAAACACAGTGACCCGCGAGGAAGTGCAGACCTGACTCACCGGTGTACTCTACCTCCAATATAAGACAACAGGTCAACGTCGTTCTTCGTTATACCGAGCCTCTCACGTCAGTCGACGCTCAATTCCAATCACCTGCCGGACAGGTGACAGCCTCGGAGCCGTCCTCTGCAACACTTGCTTCCTATACCCGTCTGAATAAGGTATGCGTGCCATGTGCTTGTGTATGTGTGTAGCAGGTCAGACATTGGGATTTGGCGCGCTTTAATCATTCGAAGGGTGGCGCCTACACTATTGTATTCATTGACACTACAGCAGAATCGCTGGCAATAATATATTGTCAGCGATTCAACTGTAGCGTCAATGGATAAAAATTCAAACAGAGATATAATGTCAGATTACAAAAAATTATACTTTCCTCAATTTGCTTAAGTTTTCCCCATACCGGGGAATTTCAGGTGCATTCGCAAAAAAGGGGGGTCACCTGCGCTGGAAAAACATTAATGAGATATGAGTCATATGACTCATTCCCAGCAGCCAGGTTGATTTTATATATGAATTGGGATTTTTAATTTACAGTGCCTATTAAATTGAACGTGACGACAATCGAATGATGTGGGGCAATTTGCGTCCATGAAAATTCCATTCCTGATAATAGCGTTCGGTTACCAAAAATATCAAATTTCAATAGTTGCAAATTTTCGACAGGCACAAAAATTGGCAATTCGCGTATTATAAAATCATACAATTTCTCCTTCGTTTCTGTCGCACCAATCAATTGTGCAGGCGAATTGCAGTGTCACGTGCTAGAACCAAGTGCAGTTAATCTGAAGTTAACATGCACAGTTCTATTATGCACCAGTACCTGAAAGCTACGAATTTCGCAACATCATTCGGTCTATACCCCAATCTGCATGTTCAGTCCCAAAGCCAGCAAATCGACAGTCTCATTATTAATTTATCTAGTGCCTTCCCGTCCCGACATGAAATTTCCCCCTGAAACTATAGTTCGGATTGTCATCATCGGCACTGTCTCAGTTACCTATATCGAAAAAATTGATCCCAGAGGAAAAAAGTTTTATCGGTCATGTCCACCTGTCACGTTTCTATTTGCACGTGGGTCATATTCTGAGAATGGGTCGGAATTTCCCACACACTCTCAGGTTCCGACACCAATATTAGAATCGCACTGTATCCTGCACTCACCTATCCCACTATATACGCTATAGTTTCCGACTATATACCATAACCCTGCCGGAAGTAAACGATTCCGCTGCCACCGCAATTATCAACTCCAGGCACGTGTCCAGACCGATTTGCTGCTGTACAAAGATAGGAGAGAAAGCCCCATTCATTTCTAGATGACCTATTTTATGTCGAAAATTGTCCTTCCCACGCGACAGGGTAATCGTTGAGGGAGATCTGTAAATAAGTCGATACTCGAAGAAAATCCGGGGGCGGTGAAAGCCTAAGAAATCCCACGTTAAATCAAATTTAAATAACCGTGATGTGAAAGAAATTCGCAGAAAATTTGCCAAATATAATTCTGAAAGATCAATTTTTCCACCATTAATTATTCCCACCCCCGCACTACTGTAAGCCTCCAATTTGGATGAAAATGAAACCAGTCCATGACTGTTTCTTTTTCCAACCGACTTTGAACCAAATACCGTGACGGTTATGCAAAAACCAACGCAGAATCCCTGGAATTGACGTTGCGGTGCTAGCATTTGACGTTTGGATACGGGTGACAAGCCCAGCGTGCGAAAATGTCACTGTACCCGTCGCAAGCCTGACCACGAGTAATTAGGAGTCGCAGTTGGCAATTAGATGCGGAGGTGTATAGCTTGCCTAAGATCGAAACACGATCAATTACAAGCCCTTCGTGCAGAAGCGAGGTGCTTGGGGATCAAAGGTGGGAGGTGAAGAATTCGGGTTTCACGTGTCAAGCGCCCTTGAAGCTGTGCTAACCAGGACGTCAATCTGTGAGTGTCCATTATGAAAACTGTCCCGCGTATTAATAGAGACGTTCAGAATCTGACGTGTGTCAATCGGATATATTGCTATTGTACAGCGGAAACGCAGCAGGTTCACTTCAACATCTTTAGTTCGCTGCAATGTTACATATCAATTGCAAATAATTGTGCTGTCACCACAAGGCTATTAATAGATTACGACGCGTCATACCAGGCGAAATACTAAACTTTGGTCATCCACTGGCCGACTGTCAACCTTTCGAGTTTCGACCCGGACCCTTACCCATTTCCGTTTGATCCTGGCTAGACAGGACTAAAGAAACATAGTCAGCAAAACAGGCATCACCTGGCATCCTTCATTTTTGGCAGGACTTATCAAACCAGAGATGAGCGCAGTTGGGACGAGGGCAAGAGCTTTGGAATGCCCCTTGATGACTTAATTACAGTCCCAACTTTTTTCCCACTACTTTTTCAGGCGGCCAAGCTATTTTAACCGGTACAACAAGGCGAGACAATGTGCAATGTCAGCTCAACATTTGTCTACATATTATCCCTGCCCAATAGCTAAAATCAAACTCAAAATAGAACGCGAGAAACGACCACCTTTTTTTTTTAGAAGGACGTAACACTGTCAAGTACAGTAGCCCCGTTACTGTACCACTTCACCGTTCACCCCCAACATTACTAAAAAGGCCAAGGATTTTTCCTGTGGCAAAGTCAAAAGCGTATGCTTGCAGCTAACATAAACCCTGAAAAATTAATGGCACCTGCTATTGTTATGCATGACGCACTGCTGCATTTGTCCCCTTCTTTGAACAAATAGTCCCTTGCCCTCATAATGATCCTGTCGTTCTGATAACAAAACACTATTACGATTGATATTATAAAAACGGAGCCATGTACATGCGGTACGAAAAGTGTGCGTCCCGCCCTCTCAGGTGATGTTGACATGCTGCCTAAGCAAACAGAGGGCCAACGCCCTCGTGTCGCCCTAATCAAACTTGTTTCGTTACAACCTGTCATAACCCTGTTTTCACAATCCAAACGCACCGTCAGGATTTTTAGACCCTCACTACGACTTTCACCTTCACAATATCCTGCAATTAAAAATCTTGTAGACAGAAACCTATCCTGTCACGTGCGCAACCCAACAAACAAATCGGCTGCACGCTGCCGCCTAACACTTAAGGATATAATTACAGGCATATTTTACCTGTGATATTGCGATTGATATTCCGGGAAAGGTTGCTTTCGGAAGAAAGGTACACCTTAAGGAGACACCAGATCCGATACGTGATCGGAAGATTTGATGACACTTATTGCCATTCAGGACACAGAACTCGTGGGGTTATAATCTCGGGGGAATAAACCCAAAAAGACGTCAAGAAATTTCCATTTTTGGGCGAGATGGGCGGATATGCATTTTTGTTACTTTCTCAACATTTACTATACAGTAGATGAGACAGAAGTCAACAACGAGAGAGAAAAAAAATGGACTAGAGCCCTCCTGTCTCGCTGTGCCGACTGAAATTAGACCTCTCGGGGTTATTCCTGGATCTTAGTTGCTGCCAGCCCGGGACATGACACCAATGACACTCACATACGCCCACACCTGACAGGCAGGTGCACATGTGTATGCCACATAACATGTTTGAGTGACTTAGTCAGCTCTTCAACTCGAAAAAGTTCCGCGGCGGGAAAACGTCTTATTTTTCTTACCGATAAAAGCCTTTTTGAACGTGGCCTGAACTTTTATCTCCGTTTTACTCATCATCACTCATCAGCATTAGTCACGTAATAATTACGAAATATATGCGTGCGTTACGTCACCGCCAGAATATTTGCACCTTCCTCATCAGCCCAGCACAAGGATAACGCGCACCTGTTTAATTACCATCAAAATACCCCTTCCAGCAACCGTGTATGCCGCCGCAAATAAAACGACAGGAATATATGGTGGTGCATAAATATATTCCCGTCACTTACTAGTGGCAGTGAATGTACATCACCCCGCAGGAGAGATAACGACTATTTTTATCCAAAACAAAAGGAGATACATCAGGTCCTCCCAAGAGCGACACGCATCTGCGGTTCACCTCGGCAAAATATTTTTTCTCCAAGAAAACCAGCATCTAAGTCATTAACACCAGTCTAAAAATACACTGGGAAATACAGCAAATAAAATATCCCCCCCAAAAAACCACACGCAAGATTACACCTCTCGCTAAATTACATCCTGTCCGAAGTGACCATCAATCGTGGTCCCTGCACTTCTTTGGGATAGTCGTACACGACGTCACCGTGACCAGTTTTGCAAAACCGGTCGCCAATTTCTTCTTGCCCTGCAGGTTTATTTTCAGACATTAAAAAAGGCAAGCGAACCTCCCCAGGGCAAGGTGAAATCCCTTTCAATTTTCGCCTTCTTCACATGTCCTTCACCATGGCCACGGATCCGCGACCTCCGGACCTTACGTGATCAAATGTCGGACACACGCGACCATCTTCCCGCGCACTTTTTTTTGTTGTCGACCCTTGCAACCTGTCCCCCATTCATGCGGAAGATGCCAAAAGACACAAGTGCTTCAAGTGGACATGGGACATGCCAAAATGTAGGCGCCACCCGCACTTTAAGGCCAAAAATCCGATTGTATCTTGCGGTTTTTTAGAGAGCAATTATAGCAGACCAGTGCCCCGCAACAGCCCCTTAGTTACGTGACTTAGGAGCTGTGACCTTGCCTTCAACATAGGCCAGGGAAGCAGAGACTGCAGCCAGTTGTGGAGATTGACAGGGGAGGCAGAGATATCTACTATTAGAATAAGTAACTATCCGAGAGAGAGACCTAGCCAAGGCTTCTCTTGACTCAACCTTACACTATTATACAGACTCGGAGAGCTTCAGAGTGACGTCATTACACTTTACAAGTACAGCGCTACAAATTCCAAGTCAGGGTCACGACTATTTCTTTTTGTCCACTATGATACTTGCAAAGCAAACCAATCGCGGCTTGTCATTCGGATGTGATTCACGCTCTCAGCACAGGTATAGGCACTTGATCTCTATTCTATTAGCAGCTTGAATATTCACAAACTTCTTTTGCCCATTATCAATCTTAATTTCCGCCAATTTTTAAAAAACTGGAGCCAGGCCATCAACTGGGCAAACTCTTCCCTCAAGGGCCAACTACCGGCCTTCAATGGCCGGTCTTTATCGAGGAATTAAAGTGTCCTGATTCGCGGTGCCATGCAACGCCCTGACACACTCTCATGCAGCCTCACACGTGACGGAACACATGAGCTGACTCCACCTGCTGCAATCGGGTTAAAGGTCAGGGTAGGTCCGCTTCCGACCAGGGTACTCTTAATCTCCCGGAGATAATCGGCGGAAACTGACGCAAATCTATGCACCTGTATATATCAGAGTCGTAATTTGCTAATGTCAGTTTCACAGTCTAAGGTACCCACTGCACAGGCTTTTTTCTTAACCCAGCCTAACGTCCTATACATATCGGGCACTATACAATTGTTAAGACTTGTAGTTATTGTGTCAGTTCATTTGTTCATTTAATAATATTTTTAAAATTCAACAAAAATTTGTCTGGGTTAATCAGCAGTGAACCAATCTAACCATTTCCATTTTCAGATGGCTGCCGTCCGCATCCAGCTGAGCCACAGTCTGATGGTGGTCAGCCTCCTGGTCGTAGCACTGTGTCCGTACACCAGCAACGCCATGGTGGTAGGCCATCCACTCAGCAAACGCTCCTTCTTCGACATCCAGTGCAAAGGAGTCTACGACAAGGCCATCTTCGCCCGGCTAGACAGGATTTGCGACGACTGCTTCAACCTCTACCGAGAGCCTCAGCTGCCTTCACTATGCCGGTTAGTTTGCCCTCACATCTTCATTCATTCTCCATCAGAAGGGATTGTCTCATATAATGTGCCCATAATATTTTGAATGTACCTTTTCCCATACAGGCAAGATTGTTTCACCACAGCGTACTTCAAAGGTTGTCTGGACGTGTTGCTATTGGATCCAAATGAGTATCGTGACTTGGTGCTACACATAAACGGCGTCGACCTACCCAATTAGGTAGCTTCGGTGGCGGGCAGCTCCAGTTTTATTAGTTGCCCAATGCCTTATTTTTTGTTCTTCTTATTTTCTTTCCTACTTTTTGACCATATTTTCCTTGTTTTGTATGCTGCAGTATAACTACAGTGTTGCCACCAATTCTGGGTAATTTTGATGTCTTCATATTAAGGCACCAATATTGAACTGATTGGTGGGATTATTTTAGTTCTACCTTTTCTTTATATACTTCAGTTTGCATTATTACTTAGGTTGCTTGCTTTTATTACTAACATTTCTTATTTGAAAGGCCTCACCATCAGTGCAAACCAGCTAGGAAATTAAATATATTAATGTTTTTTTTAAATGTCATTCTACATAAGGTAATTATTATCTGCACCTTTGATAGATTTTAAATAGTGAACATACCACACTTTCTAGCTGGTTGCATGAGGTAGGTTTATTTATTACAACACATCACCACCTTAAAACCTTTTTATTGCAATTATTGCACTTTGTTTCTGAATTACATCCCTTAATTTTCACACTGAATTTTTCCTCCTGTACTACACCAGCACCATAGCTTCACGCCTGCAAACTAACATCACTAGTAGAACCCACCTGTGGATGATGCACATGCTCTAAAATGTCTCACACTTTCCTAACACAGCAAAACCTAATGTGGAAAGAATCTCTTTCCATGTGGGTCATCAATCTCAACATTACTAATCCTTTTCTGAACTTGTGTTGTTGCAGGTCCAGCTGCTTCAACAACCCATACTTCAAGGGTTGTCTAGATGCACTGCTCCTAACAGAAGAAAACGGCGAATTCGACCGCATGATTGACATCCTAGGTCGCCGGAAGTGAAGAGAGCCAGAGAGTACTAGTCCGCACCAATCAGTATTAGAGCACACAACATTCCAAGGCGGGCTAGACCGAGATCTTCAGATGGAGGACCAATCTCACAACCAAACCCCATGCTCTCATAATACTCAAATCAACGTTATTTATCTGGAAACACCATTTTAATTTCGATGCTTAATGGACCAAGGACCTGCAAATTCAAGCGCAGAGTGACATGACATAAATCGATTAGTACAAGTATGTACAATAAGCATCTACATTACCCAGGGAATAGAGAAAAGGTGGCGCTTACATATAGCCTCCTGGCTATGACTTAATACTGCAATTAATTGGTAACAATTATTCCTGTTAATGGCATGCCCTGGGATGGGCTTGTGGCCCTTCGGGAAATTTTTTAATTACAATTTTATAACCTGCACTACTAATTGATTCTGATAGTGAGACGATTAAGAGTGAGAAGTGAGAATTTCATCTCATGTCACAGTCTTTGCTAAAAATTGCAGGTGTTTCCTTGGTTCATCAACGTTGAATCTTGAAGAAAATTGGTTCTAAGCACGGTCAGAACCTGGTAAAATATAAGGGAGTCGCATGAACTATTGAAAACCATCTTGCTTTCACATCTTTCTCTTGAGCTGTGCTCACAATCTACTCACAGTTTGTTCCATTATGAGTTAAGGAACGGCTGCTTTCGTTGGCGCTGCAGAGATTGCTTAAATTGTCATTCCTTTCATTCTCATTCTCTAAAATCATTATTGATTGATTGGGAAGGAGCCAAAGCAACTAAAGCTATCTGGCTTTCTTTTACAATGCATTGGTTAAATTGTATACGATAGAGGCTATCAGTTTCATATGTCTAGTCTTGGCCAAATATGTAGTTTGCCTCTGGACAAACTTGGTGTTGGCTGCGCAGAGATTTATATTTATATACAGTAGTATTAAGCTGTGTCCCACCCTCTCCAGCATAAACCAGGGCAGTATTTGCACTACGATTACGGCGCAGTGTAGCAATTATTGGGGGCTGGCTTCTAACCGCCCTGGAGATGATGGCGAGGGGTCGGACAATCAGGTGAATCTCACATGTTCAGGGTTTGAATCCTCGGTGCGTCCCAAGCATATCCCAAATAAAATTTCACACGAATCTTTGGTCAATCTTGCCAGAATGTTCAATCCCTCAGACAATTAAATTGATACAAAAACCTTCAATTATTCGCCCCCCAGGCAAGATGGACCTTCAACCAGTCCCTTCATCGCCCTCCCAACAGAAATCCACGTACATTAACTTATTTATATTAGAACCTTTTAGTTTTGTTGGTTTTTTTTGTTTTGTTTTTTTTTTTGCTAAAAGACTAAAATAACGTAATAAAATATTTATGAACAGCAAAGAGTTGTGTTTTTATCATCATTTTCAGGGTCCGTGCCATTATCAAGACAATACTGGTAGTCCAGAAGTACCAAAAATTCTTAATTGCATCCGTACTGCCAGAATCCCCTTTTTTAAGCATCTATTCAAAAAAGGCGCGCAGATGACTCAGCACTTGTCTCAATAATATTATTATTCAAGGTAAATTACCCGAATATTGTTTGGCTCCCTCGTCGCACCTGACAGCTGGGGGACGGCCCAGTTGCTTCCTGGTTGCCGGCAGACACTCCCAACGACGACAGCAGGCAGCGACCAACGACCAGCAGCACCGACAGCAACCACCGAGAAAGCACGCCAGCGCCTTCTCATCAGCTGCTGCTGGGGGCAACAATACACACAGGGTTGCCAAGTGGTGCCTTGGCCAGAAGAAGGTTGCGTGTTGCATTGCAGGAAGAAAGTATTTTAAAAGGAAAAGAGTGGAGCAATTTGTTTGTCTAATTATGATTAGGATATTAATAAATGTGGGGGGGGAAGCTGACTTGGTGGTTGAATAAGTGGCCGATAGGTGGCAGTGGGATGCGGCTTTGTGTGCGACATCTCTAGTCCATAACCGACACTACTGCCACACCGAGATGAATAAAATGTGAACATGATAATAATCCGCAGTTACTGTAATATATGTATTTTACTAGTTTTGAATACTGTATTTCATGCCGGAGTAGATTCTTTATTTTTAAATAAATGCTCGTTACCCTGACAGCTATTAATTACAGTCTATTAGTAGTACTGTATTGTATTTACCGAGAAATCGTTTTACTTGGACATAGGTTATAAGGATTTGTCTGAAAAGTCACGAGAGCAATCTGACAGGATTTAACGATTTAACCTATGCCTATTTAAAATATCCCAATACATTGTTTTTGCTCTGTTGTAAGAGCTCTGCTATAACACACCGTTATAATATATTGGTATTACATTATGTTGTTATTGCTTCATTGCTTGCAAGGGACATAAATAATGCTGTAAAAGTCCGCATGCCGAATTACTTTCGGCTCAAAAAGCAGCACTGGTAGGCCCTAATTGTCCTAATACATGCGGGCCTATCAACAAAAAAGAACTATTTTTACATTATTGGGCACTACGTAAATTTATACTGGAAAATTAATCGAATTGGGACAATTGAATCACATTCACATCTGATTTTTGAAATGGGATTTTAAAAATTGTGGCATTTATTTGTGATTTTCGTTCAGAATAAGGGCCGATGGTGACAAGATTAGGACCTACCAAGCTGGCCCTTTTTCTTGCCCTTTTTAAAATGCCACGCATCTTTTCCAAGCAGTGGCGGATCCAGGGAGGGGGGGGGGGGGG
>KZ538913.1:3353-21129 GCA_000934665.2 Catajapyx aquilonaris | reverse complement strand
CCCCCCCCCCCCCAGAAAAAAATTCTTGATCCGCCCCTGTTTTCAAGCATGTGTCGTCATTTATTGCCATTAGTAAATGAGTGAGCCATTTATTTTTGTTGGTACCTTTGCCATTTCAGAGTAGACTATTTGTTTGCAACACCTTGTTGACATTGGAATCACTGAGCTGAGAGCTTCGTACACCAAAAGCCCCGCAACGCCAAATTCAGGAATCCTATCTTATCTCCATTTTCATCCCAAGTATACCTGGAATGGAACTGGTATGGTAGCGTCCCTCGCTTATTCACGCGGAAAGACCCAAGTCTAGGTATAGCATACTGGGTGATCCAAAATACTTCTCCGATTGCTCTTTTCGCTATATTATTAAGCATCAATATTGCTTCGGAATGGTTACAATGGTTTTCAAAAATATTGGCTACTAATGTTTCGTTTCATGGACTCATCTTTTTTTTTTTTTTAACTGCAAGGGCCCTGAACATAATATTGATATTATGGGATTGGCGTTCGGTACCAATTGTTCCCAATCCGAGTCCCAATCATAAACTCGATCATTACGATTCAAAACTCGGATCGGTGGTCCAATTCGGTCCACTAAGCTATTAGCAGCGCCGCAAGGCAACCTACCAGCGCCGGATTTGTCACTAGGCCTATATACGGGGGCGGCCATAAGCAGAAATAGTTGAAATATGAATTTTTATCTAATATCAAATGAAATGAAGCAGAGAACTCGACAAAAAATTGAGTTTTTAAACGGCATTGGGGGGATGGGGGCGGATCTCAACTGCGGCCGAGGGGGTAAATCCGGCACTGACTATTAGCAAGCTATTAGCAGTTAATGGTTTAATATAATAAATGACAGTAAACATTGCAATAAGGTAAGCGAATAATAATAATCAGCGTAGTGCAAGCGAAACAATCACATCAGAAATCGAACAAGTATTTTTCGCATCACCCTGTAGATCCGGGTAAATGCTTTACTTTCAGGAATGGGGGAAAATGGAGCGTCGGTTTTCTCAAGGCCACATTGCAATCTTTGTCACCCTCCTTGGCCTGTGTTTTTGGAGGGATATGAAAGGGTTTGACTTCTGTGCCAGAAGGAATGCGGAGGGGGGACACCCTTTGTGTGGTGGACATGAAATTTTCAATGGAGGAAGGATAGGGAAGCTGCGGCTGCGATGCGATGTTACGCAATACTTAGCTATTGTTTTGATACTATGTAACAAAGTAATGTCAAACTGCGCATAGGACAAAAATCATCTCATATCCGAATCGTCGGAAATGCAATTTGCACTAGTTTGTGTGCCATTGAAGAGCCAATAATAATTATGGGCTTGGTAGTGCATAGCCAAGTTCACAGTTTAACAATAGAACCAGCGGATGAAGTTGCAGTTAATATTCATTCCGGCAATCAGCAGATTAAAAATAAGCGACAATCACGACGGTTAGCTTCCAAGGAGCTACTTTTCGTTGAACACTAGAGGATGAAACTGCACTCGTACTGGTTTCAAATTTAGTTTTATTTCCAGTTCCTTCGTTGAGTTGGCAGGTTAGGTCATTGTTGCGCTATACAAGGGGAAAAGAAGGTCAAAACATCAGTTAGATCCGGTTAGATCTAAATAAGCTTGTTCCCGTACTTAGGCTATTTCGGGGACTTTTCGGTAGCAAATAATTGGTGCCATGCAGGCTTGCTCAGGCTTGGCTTCACTTATCTGCTCTACTTGCCCTCCAGCCTGCGATAATTAAGGCGGGGCTAAGGAGTGGGCCTCAAAATTAATCCGGTGATGTGCATGAAATATGCATCTTTTTGCATTTTTGACACCGGAATTTAATTCCAGGGTGCTGAAAACCTATATCTGCATATGCAGTTCATGTCATAGAGACATAGACTCTCATAAATGGAGCGTGTGAAATACATGAAGTACTATGCTGTACTCGAATTTTTCTTCTCTTTTTACTGAATAAATGTCGCAACTTAGACTCAGGTACGTGGAACTCGGGCTTTGTTCAGTCTCATAAATTAATCCGTTTATCGTCACCACATATGCTCGGAAGTCCTGACAATGAAAACCTCGCCTGATGAAATCCCACTTATGTCTTCACATAATTCAACCCGCCACATGAATGAAAACCGATGGAAACAACCTGCGTTCCTTGCTGCGCTGCGTTCCCATGATGCGGTATCTTTTACAGCTTATCACTCGCATTGAGTTATGGTTTGCGACTTGTCAAAAGCATTTGGCTGAGCGAGAGCATAAGCTAATAATTCATCCATAAGGAAATAACCCCACAAACTATGAGGTGACAACGTGATTTCTTGGACGATATATAATTAGCCCCGCAAAACAATAAATTATTGTTGTTTACAAGAAACTTCTCAACATGGTACTGCGATTTTTTTTGCCGGTCCTCATGTCTGTAACAACTTGAGTAACAACAATGCCTCGCCGTGCAAAAATAAAATAAAATGCACACACAAATCAAACCTTATTCTTGTTACTTGCTTAATTTTAGATGCCAATGTAACGATTTGGCTCGTCATCTTCACTTTGTATGTTATCATTTCCTTCTGACATGAGTATGGCCGAGGTCAGATAGACCTGGGAACATTGGTTAACATGTGTCACAGGATGCCAACAGGTAGTAAAACGAGTTACACGCGCTCAAGATGCGACGCAGTTTTCCTGCCTTTCCAACTTCCTAACAACTCCAGCATGTGAGGCCATGTGTGGTATAAAACCGCTTCCTGTCCAGATGAATTCACCGATTTAAACCGGACGGATATGGAAGTCTACCAGGTAATTATTAAAGGTAATCTGAAGTGTGCCATATACCACTCAATTTGTACTTGTACTTGAGTCTCCTCCAGTCCTCTGACCCCCCTCTAATCAGGGAATTTCCAGGTATCTGTCCAGCAAGCTTCTTTCCCTGCAAACCCTTTGCATCGGTCAATCGGTCAATCGGTACGGTATAGTCATTCAAACAGTGGTTACTTTGCTTCTCTACCCCGAGCAGGTTTAGACCAAATCAGCAGTCAATATAAATCAGATAAATAATTATCAGATCGCACGACACCATATATGTAATTTAATTTTTAATGTAAAATTTGGCACCGCCCATGCGATGGAGAGAAGAAAGCTTCCAGGTCGGTTTTTATTTGGAACTTTCTGGGAACTTCAGCCTGGAGCAAGACGCCAGAAACTTGAAGGTGAGTGTCGCCTACAGATTGCAACCACATGTGTCAGCTATTCCTCAAGTATAGGCCGGGAGAGAAGACAAAGGAGGAGGAAAAAAAATATGTGCGTCGTGTGACATGACTTTGGGGTCTTGGCGTCGGAAAGGTTGCGGCGCGGTGACCTGAGGGGGTTAGCGGGTTGAAGGATGATTCCTTTTTCCTTCAAGGTCGGTTCAAAGATAGTCCCGAAAATGGGGATTTTGACATTTTGGACGGCGTCACCCAGATGTGGGGTAGATAAGGACACAATAGCGTTCATTACAACTGGATCCAAAATTAGAAGTGTGGCCGGTTTTTGGGTCTTGCAACGCTTTGGCATGTCCGTAGGCGACAGGGCTTCAAAATATGTATCGCATATGTACTAAAACCTGGGGGAATAATTTGGGGTGAATCATACGTGAGCTTTCCAGGGTGTTCCAATAGTGCGTCTCTGTACGTAGAATTTTGTCACTTAATTGTTTTGAAAATGGATTTTGTTGGGCTGATATGACTTACGTACAAGTAGCTGGGTTACATTGTCGATGACTGGCTGGACAAATTGGTCATACCGTAGACTACATTAATGATATGGGATAAATTACTTATTCTGGGTTTACCACATTGATGCAACTGGCCCTAAGGAAGTCTATCATTTACGATAGCATAATCAGTCTTTGATTCGTCATAAATTGACCGAATATTATCAGGTGTGTTTACTGGTGCCAATGCTTCCTTCCGCGTCACTTCTGTTTGTTTACAATCTTGTACTGAACATTTGCCGTGAATCGGATGACCATGTGAGAGCTAGGCAAAAAAATGTCTTGTCAATATTGTTTTTGTGTCAGCGACTTTTGAGTAGCCTAACAATAGTTTGCAGGAAAATGACAGCTATTAGAGGGTGGTGTTCTAAACACGTTTTCATATGCCTAGAACCTGCAACCGGACTAAAAATAAACTTATGAGAGTAGTTCAAGTTATGGCTGTACCTGACCTGTGGGCTATCATTTGTATTTAAAGAAAAAAAACAATCAGCATCGTCTTGCCCAGGATTCGATGAGTGACACGTCAGCAGTTTCGCCGGATCAACTTTGGTACCAACAAGTCTAATTAACGTGCTAATTAATCATTGTTATTACAGGCGCTCACGGTTTTCTTCGTCATAAATAAATTGCCAACTGCTTAGATTTTGGTACATATCATGCCCTTTATTTACTAACTGTTGTGCAATAAGGTAAACCCGAATAAACCAGGCTCAATAACAATTGCGGGCGATGAGTCCACCAATGCTAACAAAGAGTCGGCGACAAGTTTGTTGATTGATTTAATTACCGATTGTGATCACTAACAAGCTTGCTCATAGTTTTGTGCGCATAGTATGCATAAAATCCGATCCCGGAAAAAATTAATCTCGATGTTATATTTCTTCAAAAAAATTTTTGGAGGAAGTGGCCCGGGTGAACCCTCCCCCCCCCCCCCCTTCTCCGAGAAATGCTTCTGTCGTCACGTGACCATAAGCCCACGCTGGGTCGAGGCCAACCAATTGCAAAGTTGACCTCGAGACCCAGAAGCTGGTTCCCCCCCCAAACCCACGTCTCTGATTGGCTGGCCCAACATATTCGTCATAGCCCCCCAACCCTGCTCTGTTTGCACCCCACACCACCCCCAACCGACACTATAAAACCGCGACCTCTGACCCCTGCCGACTCACACCGAGCCAGCTCTTCAAGATAGCAAGATCGACGAAGACGCCCACTTCTACCAGCCACTTCTGCCAGTTACTTCGAGATACTTCAACCAGCCAGCAGTGGAGGACATCTTTGCCAGATCCACGGGGAAATCCCTGCCCGTCGGCCGATGACTTCAGCCACACCGAGCCCAGCCGCCTCCCGGTCATCTTCAACTGCGAGTACCATCAAACCTGGGCAACAATCGGTTTCGTTTGTTGCTCAAGTCGGCATAAGGGTTGGAAGGAGAGGCTAGAAAGGGGTCGGTTTTGAGGTCGAAAAAGGGCTTAGGGCGGGAAAGGGTCGGTGGGGGGTTGAGGGTGGTAAAAGTTTGGGGAAGTCCAGTGCCCAAGATAGCCGAGGAGGTCAACGGTCGTGGGGGTTGAAGAAGAAGAAAAAAAAGGGTGGGTGGGGGAGAAGGCTTTTGTGTGGACATTTTAGGCGTTCCTGTGCGATTCCGGCGTTCAATTCTCGCGTTGCGGTGGGTGTCGCTCTAGTCCCGTGATATTTGATCGTGACTAGATCGTACACTCATGTCAACGCGAGGGTTCTACTCGTCCACATTTGTTGCATAAATCTGCAGTTTTGTCGAGTGCAAATGCTCAGTCCGGCCTGGACATTGTTCGGGGGTCACTGGGAGTTTGAACTTCGACAGGGCTGCTAGTGTTCCTTCGGTTTTATTTTTGGTGTGGGGTGGGGGCAAGTTGGACCATTGTTGATCAGCAGGCATTCGTGGTGGACGGAATCGCCAGTCGGTGTGATACCAGTTACACCGCTGGGGTTCTAGGCCGCCGTGGACGCTTGCACCAGCCACGCATCTTCCACCGCCATTTTCCAGCGGGATTTTCAGGAGAGTTCAGGCCGCGGTTTTCCATTGTTGTCAGGAATGGACACCGGGGTACGAATCTCTGTTGAAAATTCTCGACGAGCAGCATTGCCACAATTTATGGTGATAAGCCATCAGAGAAAGCATATCTGGTTGACCGTGTTATCTGGTCACCGGGTGTGCAATCTCTGTTGGTTATTTCCACGCGCGACGTGCGACTTGCATTGTTTTGATTGCAGCTTGGCCATTTGGGTGGAAAGGTTTGCTTCCTAGAATCATAACCTGGGTGTCTAGTTTCAAAATAGTCACCAAGATTATGGATCTTAGGAAGAAGGCCTTTGCGTTCGTCAATTTGCCATTGTTTGGAGCTGGAATGTGTCCTGCATTTTTTCCAGGAATTATCGTGTTGCGATTTTGTGTGCGGTATATGATATTTTGGGAGGTGCATTGTTGTGTGTTCAGTATACTGATGCCGGCTTTCTGAGGACAATAACTCCCTGTTTGTCTTTGATACACAGCAACCGGGATTATTCTCCTGGAGAGAGGCATTTACATTCCATCAAATTGCATGCGACTTATTTTCCTAGGAATGTGCTGCCGCCATTTCCAGCAAGAAGACAAAGCGGTGGGGCCTGCTTTTCGGGATAAATAGTCTCGGCTATCCAGATTGAGGGATAGCACCGAGACTATTGTCTCCATAAGCGGGTCCTCATATATTCATCGCTTCAGTACCCGTTTTGGTAGTTGTCTTTATTCCGAAAGTCTGAGGCAGCTGTTTTATTTGTAAATCAGCTGCCTTATTTTTTCTGGACCAAAAACTGCTACATATTCGTCGTCATCGTATCGTATTGTTGTGTTGTTTGCTAAGTGTTTTGTTGTTACATTGTGTCTCCCATGCAGCTTCCGGTTGATTGCGCTCTTTTCAGTTTACTTTCGATAGGCCCCGATTGTACCAGATGTCATCGTGTGACTTGATTTTGTGGTCAGGTGATTTTAACTCTGTTGGCCTTGTTATCGCAAGTGGTCACCGGGTTATCAACATCTGACTGCGGATCGGCCAAACACCTCCTCAAATCCACGGGATGTTGTCCAGCTATGTACGGTTCTTACGTGATCTGACAAAATGTTGAGATCACGAAGAGGCTGTACGTGGCTGGCCTCATCCGCCATCCACAAGAAGAAGAACCCAGCCGGAGCTCGGCTTGGTAAAACTTGTTCCCAGTGTTCGTTGCTATTACGACCGATCACTGGGGTAGTTTTATCAGTTTGAGACCGCTGATTTCAACGCCTGCGACTCTTAAAATTGCGACTTTAAAATCCTGCGCCATTTTCTGAAATCTGCCCCTGCACTTGGCTGGTGCCGCCATCTGGACGCGAGGTCCTGAACCACGTGTCCCAGTGACGTTTCACTATCTGTTGCTTGCATTTTTCATGCAAAACCTGTTATTTAATTTTTCCCAGCCTGCAAAAAACTTTTTTTGCTTTCCATAATGCTGATTCATATCTCCGTGGCCTGTATATGAAGCGGGGGTTGCACTTCCTGGCTTGCAATAGTGTTGTACCGGTGGCGGTGTGCGGTTGTACACTTTTACGCAGGAGGAAAGATGGGTTGCTGCTTCCACCTGGGCAACATCAGCCTGTTTGGGGTCACCCTGTCGGTGTGCAGCCTGGTCACCTCTGTTGGACTGGGTCTGCTGCTTGTCCTTGGCATTTGGGCGTCCAACTCATGGAGGATGACTGTAAGGAAGTCGAACGATTGCCAGCAAATGTTGTAAAGAAAATATTTCCTGCAGGTGGTGAGCAGTGGTGGCAGTGCAGGTGGTGAGCAGTGCTTAATTTAAAAGGTTTTTTTTTTTTTGTTTCAGGTGATTGGTGTTGGTGTCACACTTGTGCATGAGTTTAATAAATTGTGGGGATTTTTTTCAGCAAGTGTTGGCCAGTTGCGATGGAGCTGCAGGATGGGTGACAGAAAATAGATTCAAGATTTTGTTCCAACAGTTGTCAATTATTTGGGTCAAATACATTTCAGAAAGTTTATGAGTTGTGGGAGATTTTGTACGATCAGTCCACCGAGAATTGTCATAGTGGCAGTGCACGAACTGCAGTTACGAGCACTTCCGGGGGGAGAAGTCAATGGAGAAGTGCTCGTAGACTGTAGTTCGTGCGCTGCCGCTACGACAATTCTTGGTGGACTGATAGTACATTGCTGTGCAATTTGCATAAAATTACAATAGCACTGCGTGTTATGTTTTTTTTCAGTTTTGTACAAACGTACCGTATAATAAACATGAGATTTATCACAAGCTCGGTTTAGTTTGGTAGAGTAGAATTTCTCCCTGGGCCCAGCATTTTTGCTTCTTGTTCCCAGGCTCTTCAAGGAACTCGACATATTCACATAATTAATAACATCAAGCAATGTTGCATAATCTTAATAATTGCATCGCTTGTGTTTAGGGCTGCCTTTTGTCAAGGTCTGCACTCTGCAGTGTCGCATAATAACTGATGACGCATGAGCTGATGACGTGACTACTGATACCATTACATAGTGGTTGACCTTTATAGTTGAATGCTGGCATGGAAGAAGTTGCAAATGATTTTTGGCAACTTTTCAGGAGAAGTGTTTTTCTGCTGTGGATCCCGTGCAAAGTGAATGCACTGTTGCTGGAATGTCCGGCTTTTTCTCGGGTAAATGAGTTGGGTGGACTATATCGTTCAAACCAGCTGGTCATTTCCTACGTTTCTACGGTGTCAACTCAAAACAGCCACAATGACACTTACAACGTTCTTCCATGCCAGCATTCAGTTATAAATATGCAATTATCATGATACTTGAAGGAGCATGACCCAGTGCACATGCTGATTGGTAATTCAATTTTCATAGTCTGTAATGCAAAACCTTTCAACTCATAGATTAATTTTACAGAGAGTTTCATCACCAAGATTGCTTATTAGAAATACAGTAGTTCCTGGCAAAATTGCACTTAGTTGCCATGTATTTTTGGTACATACAGTAAAACCTCGATATATCACTATCCCGCATGTAACGCTACTTTTGGGTGGTCCCTTGAAGAGCGTTATATCAAGGTTTTACTGTATTTAAATATATTGACATTTGAGGGGGTCTGAGATCAAAAACGGCCAAGTCCGCTAGGAAAAACTGTTTGTAAAATTATAAAAAACTCATGATTACTTAATTTTCACTTACAATCTTGAATATTTTTACATCCATATGTTGCTGCAGTTCAGCTACATACAGGTATATGCCATTAATATACCCAATGACTTTCAAATACATATTTCTGAACGTATTTGTGTAACACTCCCCAAAAATGTACTTGGCTGTTTTTTATCTCAGACCCGTCATTACTTGTTATGCCATTGTTATTTTGTGTGATAGTTATCTTGATTCAAAATTAGCAATATGAGCCAAATCTAAGGGCACCTTGATGAAAACCCTCGGAAATCCAAGGTCTTGCATATGAAAATGTGGTAGATGTGTGAATTGCATGGTTTTTGTTAGGTTTTAACTAGGGAGTCCAAAACATGCAATTAGGCTGGTTCATGGACTGCAAGGTTTTTCAGGCTGGTAAGAAATCATGACTTTTTCATGTGTAACCTTAATCTAATTTTTTGCCATGCCTGGAGTTATAAGGTTTTGCATTGTAGGCAGTGTTTTTGTGACATTCAAGGGAAATTGCTAAGGAGAGATTTGCATAATTTGTTCCCAACAAATGTTTCTCTCTTCAGTTTCACCTTTCCTGTAATTCCCCCAGTTAGACTCGTACACAAAATGATTGTCTGTGTGAAGAAGTAACACTAATGAAAATCAGGATTAGTTCTTGATGAATTCCACGAGACTGAATTTTCAGCAGTCAACTCCATGAGGTTATAGGTGATGTAGTAGCTTGTGCAAGAGCTTGTGTGTATGCTGGTATGCCCACCCAACACATCATCACAGATATTTTTTGCTCATTCAGTGCATGGAAGTTATTGCCCTTGAATTAACCAATAAAAATGGCCTTGAGTATTGATGAAGTCAAGCTTAGAGTAAGTTCAAGCTAAATTTATATAGGTTTTTTTGGAGTTTCCCAGAGGACCTCATGGGGAGAGGAGAGTAAGGGAAAACCCAGAAACCTGTTCCAACTTAGTTTGGACTGACTATCTCATCAAGCGTAACTAAAGCCTGATGACAATGATGCAGTGTGGTTCAACCCTTTTGCGCAATGTATAATAAGCTGTTCACACAGACACCTGAAAGTCAACTCAAGGGAATGTTTTTGACTGATTATCTTTCATTACAGAAACTTCTACGTGAGAAGGCAGAGCGTCGCCGCCATGCACGACGCAAACAAGCTGAGGACATGGCCGATTCGCTTGAGGTGGATGGTGTTCTTGTAACAGAGGAGCGAATTCGTATCACATCCTTGCCTGTTCGTTCCCTCCTCTTAGAGCTGAAGGAAGGACGGTTGAAAGCAGTTGATGTTCTTCAGGCCTACCAATCCCGGGCTCTGGAGGCTACCCGTCGCTGCAATTGTGTCACAGAGTTTCTTTCCGAGGCTGAAGAATGGGCCCAGCAATTAGATACCATTCCAGCATCTTCCCGAGGACCGTTACACGGTCTGCCAGTTAGTGTGAAGGACAACTACCATGTCAAAGGCCATGACACAACATTAGGGCTCTCCAAGAGGCTTGATCATCCCCAGGAAGTGACATCAGCATTTCTGCTGACAGTGCGTCGCCTAGGTGCCATCCCATTTTGCAAGACTAACGTACCTCAGACGCTTTTGAGTTTTGGTTGTGAAAATCCAGTGTTTGGGGCCACTTGCCATCCTACCCACCCAGAACGAACGGCTGGTGGATCATCTGGAGGAGAGGGCTCATTAATTGCTCTTGGAGGATCACCTCTAGGTTTAGGAAGTGACATTGGCGGGAGTATAAGGATCCCTTCCTCATTCTGTGGAATCTCGGGACTCAAGCCCACTGGGAAGCGGTTGACTTACAAGGACATACGATCATCAGTGCCACATATGCCTGGAATTTTGGTTACTGTGGCACCTGGATTCCTTGCAAGGGATGTGGATGACATAGTTGTTGCTTCGAAGGCAGTACTGGAATCTGGATTGCTGCATGAGTTAGATCCGACCAGTGTTCCACTACCATGGCGGGAAGAGGTGCGTTGCTTTTTTACTACTGGTTGAACTGGGTTTATCATTGCCACTGAGATCTGTAACCAGTTTTCAGGTTATATTTGCTCAGCATGTATTACCAACATAAGCGAACATTTGGTGCAGGACAATATATTTGTCTTTGGGTTGTAAATAAACAACGAGTTACTAGATGGGGTATAATCTCGTGACCTACGTACTACTATGTTGGGTCCGGATTTTTGCATTACACCTTTGCCATGCGCAAAATTACACAAAACATTCCACTCTTGTCTTCACATACCTCTTTAGGATTATTGTACCACTGTACATCTCTATATTGGTGAGAAGGCTGTTGGGAGTGTTGCATGTGTGTGAGAATCACTTCCTCACTCTCTCCAACTTTTTAGAATGAGAAAATTTTTTCATTTCAGGGTTCCTGTGTGATATTATGGAGATAATCTAATAGATAATGAGGTACAATCATTCCCACTTGCTTCACACTAACATATTTCACCGTCTCTGCTTTTGCAATGATTTAGCATGGCCTAGATTTTATTAGCATGGATCATTGATATTCCTTGTGTTCACACCAGGGGAAGTTACATTTGCTCAAAGTGGTCTCTCGGATATAACTTCAGGAAAAAAGCCTTTGTTCTAGCTGTTATGAAACAAAGGGCACCATTGTTTGTATTATTTTACTATATTTCGAAAACAGCGCAGGAAACAAAGGCAAGGTGCAAGGCTTGGAGTCACTGCAATCCTGCATGGTAAAAAATGGGATTTTGGCTCCTCATCGTTTCATCCACATTCTATAGCTTTGGGTATAAAATTCACTACCTGAGGTGTGACATATTAGGGCTCTTTTCTGTATGTCACTACTCTTATGTTAGTGTAAACATACCTTGCATCATTTTTCACACTATTACCACTATTACCTAGATAACTCATGAGAGACTTGCAGCATGCGTCATTTTCACTGTATTGGCCAGGGTAAGGCTACCAGTGCGAAATAATTTTGTTGCACACATAATATTATGAGTATTTTATGCCACTGCGTTTGAATAATGTTACTCGCATTTAAAAAAAATTTCAGGCTAGCTGTCTGGATAGACTTCTTTAATGATGAGATTTTATCTCCAGATTTACTCAAGCAAACGAAGCTTACGAATTGGTGTGTGCTCCGGGATGCCCTACTTTCCACCCACTCCTGGAATGCAACGTGCTGTTGATGAATCTCGTGCCATCCTGGAACGTGTTGGTCATGAGATTATTCCTGTGTCGCTTCCTGATGGGGAAGCTGTGTTCCAGACTAGTATTGACATACTCCTGTCTGATGGTGGTGCCTACTTCCTGGAATCTTGGAAACACGAGTCTATAGCACAACTCCTGATCACAAACAAGATTGCCTGCCTGCTTCCAGCATGTGTGAAGAAAGCACTGAAACCAATTCTGGGACTGATCTCACCACGTACTGCACTTTCACTCACTGCTGGAACTCGTGCCTTAAGAACACTTGATCTCTGGGAGGTCAATGAGGTGCGGGAAAAGCTAATTCGGCAGGTTACGGATCAGTGGCGTCACTTGAACCTTGATGCTGTCATCATGCCATCATTACCATTCCCAGCAGTTGGACCCCGGGATCCGTCCATCCTTTTCTGTATGAAGTATTTACGTTTTTATCCAAATAACCAATTTAAAATATTATTTAGAAATAATCCCAAGATATTAATGAATTTATTCATTTCATTCATGTTGTTGTGCTTCACATTAACCCTGTACTGCACACATTTAGGATTTTGGGGGGAAAAAAATTCTAACACCTGTTTATAATAGTAGGTGACGTAAGGATGGTTTTTATTATGTTTTGGTCATCTCTGACTCAATGACTTTGAAGATACACTAGAAAAACCCTCCCTACGCTCGTATTTTTCTATGGCACTGGCGTAGAAAACCACTCGCTTTGCTCGCTTTTTGCCTACCATATTTTGAATCGCTTCTAACTTATTGCCAATGATGATGCCCACCTCCCACTCACACGCATACACCCCCACCCATTCCTCCATGCATTCACATATCCGTGAGTCCGTACCCTGTGACCTATCTCCAATCCCACCTTTGCTTTGCATTGGCTGGGAAATATGCATTTTCCCACCTCAACATACCAATACCTTTTGAATTTTTTATTTTTTAATTTTTTAATTTTTGCACGCTTTTCGACAACGTTTTTCTAACTGCTCATAACTCCCCCCTATTATAATGTCCATGGAACTCTGCAGTGTTTGTATTAGATGATCAAAACACTGGTTTCATTCTTCCCGACACTTTCTTTTGACGTTCTCGACCTATCCTGCCTGGGTTCAGTGTCCATGGAGTTGGCACCACTGATAAACAACATCCCAACCTAGCCTATGTTCGGTTTGTTTACGACGTTCCAATTCGACCATTCCTCCTCCTCTCCCCTTCCCCGGCTGTGAGGTCACCGTGAAGACATGGGTGGAGGAAGGTAGAAGGGTCGAGGGGTCTCCACGGGAATGGAGATGTGTCCTCGTTGACGTCCAGCAAGCGACTGTGGCGTTCTTCCCCCCATTGTGCATGCTCAGAACGGGGGCCAATCGGAGGCGTCATGGTAACAATACATTGCAGTAACAATGGCGGCAACAATATGGGGGCTGACCAATCAGATGGCTGGGCCAAACACCGCAAGGATTTTAATATTATAGATGGGCTGAGTGAAAAGTCATGACCAGTATTTTTTTATTCAAAAACGGTAGCACATACAGAGATGATCTTTGCTAAGTTTTGAAAGTCCGGCGATTACAATTTGATCTGATGGCATCCATATTGCAAGGGGGGCCAGAAAACTAAAGGTGATCATAACCCCCACCATTCCACCGCCGCATGCAGCGGGGGGGTGGGGGGTCACGATCCCCTTTCATTTACCGACCCCCCTTGAGATCTCTGGCCCATCTATATTCCAGTCCAAAGTGAAATCGCCGGACCTTAAAAACGTAGCAATGGTCATATTTGTACATGTTACCGTTTCTGAATAAAAATACGCACAATGACTTAGGACTCAAACTGCAAGCGATATTGTGCCTGCGCCCCCAAAAAATTGTGATGAAATTGTGCTGGCAAAATAAGAATGGCCGCAAATGGCGATGAGAGAGCTACTCTTTGCAGTTTACACATGGAATTGGATATTTAATATCGGCACTTACTTCTAATCATCTCCAGAAACAATTGCTGCTTCAGCAAATTCAAATTTTGCATGATTTTCAATGACCTTGGCTTCTCTCTGCTTCATACTGTATCCTGACTGTGTCATTTGTCGACATTGCTTGTCATCTAGCGGAAGCTAACAAACTAACTGTGACATCAAGCCACACTGTGGTTTCCAGGACCAACGCTGAAGCTTATGGCGCCTGCGCAAATTAATTGTTGCCCTCAAGTCACAATGCACGGTACAGGGTTAACATACGAAAGATTCAACATAAATAGAAACATAAGACTTCTCTATATATTGTTAATTGAAAGAAATAGGCATCTGGACATTGGGCATCTTAATATCACCTGCCATGCTTCTTCCACATCTATCACCTATCACCTGTATCATTTTTGCAAATGAATTAACATACTCGTACTCCCTATAGATGAGGATGGATTGAATGAAAAGTCTGAATGTGCAGTAAATTTTTTTAAACCTACTATTTGGGATGCTGTTTGAGAGGGAACAGATAAGAGGCAGATTGTGAGAATGTGGCCATCAGCTGCTTAAAGATGGTGGCACCCCTTCTGGCATTGTGGCATGCACCCAGGAGAAGAAGAGGCAAGTTGTTACTCAATTATGTGTGTCAAAGTTTTAAAATGTTTTGGAGAATGCAAGTATGTGGATATGGTTGCCATGTGTCTCATAGTCACCTGCCTACAAATAGCATTAAAATATTGTCACATTTCACAGTTTGATTTGCATCGGCTGGCTGCAGTGTGTCAGTCATACTACTTTCACCTTTCCAAAGGTGTATTCCAATCTCGTGAGAAGCAATCTTACGGAAAGAATGAACAAACTCCATTATTTTGTCTGTTGAGTTCACAGATGACTCGATGGACCAATGGGGTTTCAGAATTGGCTTCTCAGTCTCACCCACCCTTTTGCTAAAACCATTTCTTGCAAAACTGGGAACACACCTTAACAATTTTGCACCACTTGCAGCCAGGTGACAGTTATGTACGTGGCATATCCATATTGTGGCTCTGCATTATCCAATAAATCTATGTCCGGGTTCCTTTGATACACAAAATTGAATAGGAGCTGTCTGCTCCTAGGTGCATATTTGAAGCATCTGCTGTCTACTCACCTTCCACCTATCAACAGACAATTTGAAGTTATATGTACTGCACCATAAAAGTCCACAAATGTCTTTCTGGAATGGAATCCCAAACAGCGAGTGACTTTTGAATATTCATTACTTGATCCCCCCCCTCATGCAATGTACGAGTATTAAAATCAGAGTAGTTTGTTTCCAATAATTATGCTGATTCAGTATCATATGACTTTTCCCAAGCCATTTTTGACTAAAGACATAAGAGTATCATTCAATGAAATTTCACCCAAAGACATTTTAACATAATTTTCATCCAATTCATCTTTTCATCCAACATGACATGTTGCCCCATAAATTTTGTCAAAATATCAAAGGCAACGTGCAGTCCCAGGTGTAGATCATGGATGGTGGATCTCTCCTTCTCGTGATTGTTTTTCACATGACAACAATAATAATGTGACAGTAACAGTGAGAATCAATCATCCACCAACATTCTACCATCACTGCTGCAATGGAGCCTTTACTCTGTGAGGGAATTTTTGGATGAAGTGCCATTTACACGAAGAAGTATATTGGATGAGAATTTAAAAGGGTGAAATATTTTTTGGATGAAAAAGGTTTGGGCAAATTATGTGACCACAAATTTCACATGTGTTTGATGGGGCTATGTAGCAGATCAGCATGTTGTTCTATCCCATGAATGCTCACCATAGTTATGTATCTTGTGTTTCTACAGCGGGCCTTATGTACACATTGATATTCAACCTGCTGGATTTTCCCTGTGGTGTGGTGAAAATAACTACTGAAAACAAGGAGGACCAAGCCAAGCTGGATGAGTATGGGCCTTCTGGAGAGAGAGACCTGGTCTTCACAATGGTTAAAAGGGTAAGTCATGCTCATTTATTAGTGTAAAAATACCTGTTGCCTGCCAGTCTGAGGACAACAATCTCCAGCCATTTACTTGTTGTGAAACCCTTGTTCTCTACAAAAGTTAGTCTGAGTAATTTGTCAAAATATGTAAATATATATTTGAAACTCTGCGGAGTCACACTTAAAATAATTCTTACATGCTTAATGGTGAATTCTTTGTTTCCTGCCTTCCTCCCCCTCCAACTTTTTTGCCAAAAACATTTGATTTTGTATAGACACGTATTGCTGATTTCTGAATGAAAATATGAAATAAACTAACAATTTTATAGTTTTCTCCTTTTGGCTTCTATGAGTCTTTGACACAAAAAATGGGGGAATATTTCTGTTTATTTCTGTTTAAATCAGAATGCTTATGTCTGACCCACTATAGTATTAGGTCATTCAGATGAAAACAAGCCACGGTCATATAGCAAATTTCCCGATGGGTTTGTCGTGACATGTTATACACAAAACGAAGGCCATACTGGTGTAGTATTATGATACACTGACAGTTGGCCACAAATGTGTTTTTGAACCATGGAATGTGTCGGCCGTAAAGAAATCCATCTCAGTATGAGTACCGTGTACGAAAACTGTACGATTTTGCCATGTGTTAGAGCCTGGAGGAAGCAGTTCCCATCTCTCTTTATGTTTCACATCCCTGCCACTTTTTGATTAGTGAAAGCTGATCATATCCGTAAGCACTCCGTTAATTACAATGCTCCCATCGTCAGAGGATAATCCAAAATAATCACTGCCAAAATAATGATGCTCATTTTTTGTATTAAAATTTGATATTGTGATGAATGATGATGTTTGACATTAAATGATGTGACAGAAAGTTCGTGGACTGGTGATGTTCATAAAGGTTAGTTATTTTATGTGCAAAAAAAGGTCAAACTTACTCCAAGTCACTATATCATCACTTTATCATATTGAAGTGTGATGGAATTTTCATCAGGAACTGACAGTGAGAAACTGAGAATCATTTGTGTAACATAAGCATGTCTTGCAGCATCAGTTGTGGTGGTGGTATATACGTACAGTACCTTACACGACGCTTAATGGCAAAATTATTTTCAGGCGGTCCGAGGTGGTGAAGGATTGCCGCTTAGTGTGCAGGTGGCCTCCTTCCCCTGGCAGGAAGAGATGGTGCTACGTGTGATGCAAGAACTCCAGAAAGGATCTTGCACTTAGACATGATTACATATCAATCAATCAATCAATCCATACATATCAATAGGGACCACTTATTTTTGTGCTATAATATGGAAATAAAAAGAGGGTTTTGGTTTTAATTCCTGAATTGTGATTCTGGTGCTTAGGAATGACGGCAGAAGATGGTTGAGTGTGACCCTGCTTGTAATCACGCTAAAAGCACAGATCAAATGCAATTTGCATCTCCCCGACTTGGCCTACTAGCGATGCCTTCTATGGCAAGTATTGCTCCAAGTGGAATAGGCTGAGACAGGATGGAAGGTTAGGGCAGGGATGGAAAGGGTCGTGGGGGCAGGAGAGACTGTCTGAGATCAAAGGGAATCTGCTGCCTTAATGGCTTGCGTTGCTCTGTTCACTTTGTTACAGTTCAAAATCAGCCCATCTCGTTTTGGGGCGGGAATGATGGAAGAGAACCTGGC
>JYFJ02003516.1:0-40616 GCA_000934665.2 Catajapyx aquilonaris | reverse complement strand
TTGATGCAACAGAGTGATGGAATGTATGTTTACAGGCCTGGGCTAGCTAGTTATGAACAAAAATCCCAAATCCCAGACCAAGGCTAGTTCCCCATTCTGGACATCACTACATCACTACTAGTCGCTACTAGTGATGTCCAGAATTGATGATTAGTTTTTCCATTTTTGTACAAGTTATCATAGCTTACATCGCAGAAAATGAAATATTTTATGCGACAGATTTCATCTCGTTATTTTCTGTGTAAAATATTTGGATCCATCTGAGGTGAAACTGAGATAATCCTATTTCAAATTTCGAAGCCCATAAGGTTCTATTGTAAATCCCACTTTCGGCATCCCTTCTGGTCCAGAAGGGATGAAAATATTATGATGTGTTATGCAAGTTAATTGTAATTATTGTTACCAACAAGAACTTTTCCTGTGCATATTATTTGTATTTCTTTTTGAATCCACCTCCTAGACAAAATTTAAGTTAGGACTTAGGACGTTAGGAGGATAGCATATTAAATTGCCAACAAGAAATGTGGGGCCACCTGGAAGCGAACAGATATCCATAATAACTGGATTAACTCTATACTAACTTTAAAACGTGTCCTCTGCCCAGTAGTATGCTGATCGAAAATTCAAATTCTTTATTGTACTTGTAGCTTTACATACTGATTAATGCCAATGTGCTTAACCATGGTTATACTAGTTAACGATCATGATATTAATGTGTACAAGCGTTACACACTTGCATAACCAGTGCTTTTGGGTCTGGGAAGTAGATTGCACCGTCGCGTCGTTATTTTATTATTCAACAATCAATTCACTTACTCAGGTGTGTCTGATGACCCAAATCCTATGACAGTAGTGAGGCTAGGAAGCGACTTGCTCTGCAGATGCCCAGGCTTTGATTTTTTCAATTCAGGAGCAGCTGTCAGAAGAATTTTGTAATAGTCCTGGGTTCGAAACTCTCTCGCAGTCACTAGTGCCTTCATGCCAACTTTGTTCACGCAATAGGCAACCTCTCGAGCTTGCAGCGCAGGGTTGACCGTCACCTGTTGGAAACATTACCAATCCAATCAGATAATATATTGTGAAATTATTGGCCGGCATGGAATTATGAAATCTTCCATCTTACCAACACGATGCCTGCTTTTGCAGCTGCTAAGAATGTGACGTACCACTCATAAGAATTAGGACCCCATACACCCATCCTGTCTCCTGGTTGGAAGCCCATGGAAATGAAACCAGCAGCTAATTTTTCAGCCTAGGAGGAATGCAAGTAAAATATTACATTTGTCTTTCTTGGAATCTTGGGATGTAAACGTGGGGAACGCACTTCATGTTTGATCTCTTGGAATGTTTTCCTTCTCTTGGTCGACACTTCCACTAGACATGTCGAGTTGCCACATTTGTCTGCAGCTTTGTCTAAAAGGCGGCCTATCGTCAGGGGCTCCAGGGGCTCCACACCTGGATGATGGAAGTAGCTCAAGCGTTGCTCACATCTTGATGTCACACTGAAACTAATTTTGTTTAATGCTTCATTGTTTATTGCTTTACATATTCGTCTATCCGGGACTCAGAATTAAAAAAACAAAAACAAAAAACACACATTTTAATCGGGGCTGCGGTTTATAAAATACAGGGTGTTCCAGATTAGTGGCTCACTTTTTGATAACTGATATCGCCCGATAGCAGTTATTTTTGTATCTTGTATAATCATGTATATAATTCTATAGAATGGAGCACATGCTGGTTAGGGACACAAGCTACAAAAAATAACTGCTATCGGGCGATATCAGTTATCAAAAAGTGACCCACGAATCTGGGACATCTGTATATTGTAGGCTATACAAATTCGCCTGAAGCTGTCATTTTCTTGTAGCTTTTTGCATCTAGACCGAGGTGCCATATTATGTAGAAACTGCTATATTCGACCACCTAGAATACTGTAATTGGACATCTGGATCGGGGCGCAACAATAATAGTTACACAAAAATAACAACTTTGGGTGATATTAGCCATAACTAAAAGCGACCCTGACATTGGATACTTGGAACACATTGTACAGTATAATAGGACAAAGGTGGCGCCGGGATTGCTCATGGTTATTATGAAACCATAAAAATAATAAAACATTACTGTGGCATTGTGCCAAGTCTGGCCTGTGAGACGATGGAATGTCCTTCGGAAATCTGAGCAGTTTTGATATTCATTACTTAACAGTAGATATTATGCAAGAAACTTTTCCACTAGGAATTTACATTAACCTATGTCCCATATAAAAATTAATACGACTATTCGCCTATTAATACGACACTTTCGGTATAGTCGGACTTCTATGTCAAGGCATATCCTACCCACAGCCTTATCTGAATGCAACCGACGCGACACCAGACAACCCAGTGCTAATTAAGTGAGGACAATAAAAGGATCGTAAATAAATTGTCATATGCTGTGCATATGACGGAACTTTATTATGCCGTGTAGTAGACTCTACTATACAGTACAAAGCTGGAACCTTTTAACGAAGAGATCGAGCCCACGGGCAGATTATTCCGCAATAAAACGAATATGCCAAAAACCTTGACTTGGGCACAATGGATTCTTTGGTCCTCAATTAGGTACATAGTTGCGATACTGCCGATACATGCCACAAAAATCAATGCAGCACGCAAAATAAATAATGTAAGAATCTCCAGTAGGCCTGTGGTATGATTTACGAGTTTCGAGCTCATGTTTTCACGACTCAGAACAGACATTTAGAAACTGAGTATCACTTTTTCATCTACTTTTTAATATAATTAGGAACAGCTTCCAATTAAAATTATTTATACACAGAGCAGCGTCAGTCTGGAAGAGATCTTTTCAGCCTAAATCGTAAAATTCATCCTTGTAAGATAATTATGACGCGTTCTGTCTTACAAAATAGACACATTCAGTTAATACTCAGAAAATAGCAAATGGCAGTAAAAATTAGACATTCTGCATGATTGACACGCAGGTAATCCCGAAAAAACCCACGTGAACACGGAGAGAACCCTTCCACCCTCTTCCCGTATGAGAAATTGTCATATTTCCATCCAGGCGTGCATCCAGATATCGAACTCGGGACCTCAGAAGTGGAATGCTGTGGCTATAAGAGTGTTAAAAATAATACTGAAACATTTTATTGCCATTTGTGTTATAAGAACCAGATGTGCATTACTTGTCAACATATTTCAAGAAAACTTCTGCACTTATCGGCTACTTTTCTAAAGTGGCACTTATAAGCTAATGCTTCATTGTCGATCGAAATAGGCAAGATGGGTAAAAGAGTATTATGACGACTATTTTACACAAAATTATGGAGACTTTCGGTGTGGCACTAGATGATGATGATGATGATGATCGTAATAATAATAATGATCGTAATAATAATAATAATAATAATAATAATAATAATAATAATAATAATAATAATAATAATAATAATAATAATATCCTTGACACACATTAATCTGGAAATTGTCATTTTTAGCCTGTGTGGCTTTAAGCACGAATTTTAACAACTAACTGTATTGTGGCTTTGCTGCTGCTGCACTGCTGCTGTATAATAACTTACACAACATATTATTTAATAGTTGTTTACAATGCGCGATGGCAGCGAAACTCGAGCTTAACTTACGCCACATACGCTCTATCTCAGAAAAAAGCTGCATGTTCATCCTTTGACTACATAAAAACCACCCCTTATGCAATATTCACTTCTTACCACCTCCTAATGTTGAGTGGTACGTAGCTTCCCTTGCTGACGAGGCACCTAAGAGTCCACTTCCAAATGACCATCTTCCTCGCAGCCAGCAGTGCTCTTACCCTAACAATGCCACCAGGTCTAGTGTCAGCGTGTGAAGTACACGCATTCCATATCAAACAGTCAGTCCAAAGGGCTGTAATAATCAGTCAAGGCCAGTGTTGCACAGGGATGGTGTCAGTATACGCGCAGCTCTGACAGCGAGGCACTCTCTATGATGATTCCAAGCGGAAGTATTGTTAGATTCTAGAAACACCCCACCACAACCCTCCCTATACTCCTCACCCACACGCACACACACACACACGTGCGGAGGTCGTTCTCGTCTCGCATGCTCTCATGCATGCTTTCAAGGTCTCTCATCGGCCTGGCACATTGCCATTTTGAAATCGACCACTCTTCTCTTTCAATAATAATGTTATATTCCTTCTAATTTTGCACAAAGTGCACATGCAAAGAGAGTGTACAGTACATGACCACGGTTATTCAAATACCCAACGTATAGTATAGGCTACCTGTTCACTAGCGCAGATGACTGGACTGCATCCAGGAAAATAGTGCCTGACTCGCAGGTATACCGGTACTTTATATTGCAATGTTGTTATTATATGCACGCAATCATCCAGTGGAAATACCGGCACTGTATACAAATCCTATTTTGTAATGCGCCACTGTAAAATTAATTCCAGTGAGATAGCTTTTTTTAAAAAATAAATGACTACTGATTGCAGAAGATTCCCCATAATATACAAGAGGAGGCCCACTTTCCCTATCTCTACCACATCTGTCACATAGCCTTTCAAAATGAGGAAGAAGAGTGACTGCGTAGAAGGCATTTAGTTCCTGTAGACTGTAAGTGTAGACGACTAACAATTACCACGATTACCGTGCTCTTAAATCATTATACTAAAATTAACTTTATGAGCGTGCTTTAATAAGTCAAATATTATAAGCAACAGGCAATAAGCAACAAATAATAATAATCTTGCTGTAGGCTATGACAATGAATGACGTCTTAAAAGAGAGAGGACCGCTCGGAATACGCGATCGATTTTCTTATTTGGTGGCTCACATGGCCTAGGTGCCTTCATTTCTGGTAAAGATTTTCACACGAGTTTTTTTTCCTGTGAATTATCCCACGGAACATTCCTACAACCCTACAGAACATATTCCCTACAACACTTCTATTGCCCTTTTGCATGTTGTTATTAGGAAATTTTTAGGAATAATTCCATTTGTAGTAGCCTTATGAACGTCTAGGACACGTCATCTGTTATTAGTGTTTATTATTCACGATGACATCACAGTAATGTTAGGATGCGCAATGCCCAATTTGCCAATTACCTAGCTTATAACGTCGATAAAATATGTTAATGGTGTTCTAGCTGTAAGCCCAGCAATCTCAATATGTATTTATTTATTTTTATTTATTTATACCCCATTGGGAGAATCGGCGCTCCATTAGGGAGGTGGAGTACCACCATTGGATGGGGCCAAGGATATAGGGAAGGAAGGAAGCGGCTGTGGCCTATTATACGGAAACAACCCCGGAATTATCCTGGGGGGACCGTGGAAAACCACAGGGCCCAATCTCAATATTATAAACATGTGTAACGGTGTAAGGTCGGTTTCAAAGGCAAAATTTTAGACAATAACTAAATAAAAAAATCTGCTATTTCATTACAAATTGAGTTAATTCTTACGACGGTAGAGAGATTGTAGCACATCATGTTTTGCCTAATCAGTTTCATTCTTAGCAGTTGTGAAAATGCGCTGTTGTTATTACTCTTGTCAACTATTGCATATTTCTCAGTACTTAAAATCCCCCAACAGCGATAACTTATGTTTACGTGTATTTTCCCCAACTAGTTTGTAATATTAGTGGGGAATAACGCAGACGTGTAAACCTGCTTAATATGCATCATGCATAATCAAGATAATAATCTGTGTAATTTTGTACGTAAATATACAGTAGGTAGGTTATCGATGTAATGCGTTTCAAAAATTGGTTTTTGCAGATAAAGCAAAAAAAAAGCCATGTCTAAGTTGCCTCTAATTAAGCTAAGGCCGGGGGCCAAATGTGTAGCAATTTCCTCGAAACTTCTAGAAAAGCTAGACGCTGTTGCTTAATCAGGGCCGCGAATAACACATCGAGGACGTCATGTTCCTGTTTATAGTGTAATATATGTAAATAAACCAGCCAGTGGCTCATCATCATCCACAGAATTCTGGTTTTTGATGAGAAAACAGGAAGAACGCGTGATTCAATGATACATTCAACCTCCACATACCGGTACACCTACATTATTTTTAAGTTAACTTGATTCAAGATAGGAGTCGACAGAAACGGCACTGATACAGAAGCGATGCATGTGGATGCACAAAATGTTGCACGATGAAGGTAATCATTGTTAAACTCATCCAAACCTGGGGCAGCGTTCTAATGCACTTTGTTAGCACAACTAGCACTCTTCAGACTATGTTGCACAGGAAACTGTCACTCGAACCCTTTTCACTGAAAAAGGGTACAGAGGCAGTCAATAAAACGAAAATTTAGAGGCAAAAAATGACCTTCGAGTGACAGTTTCCTGATACTTGATAATGCCTTAGTAATGCTCGTAGTATTTATTGACACTAACTTTATTGCCTTGTGCTTCTTGATCTATAAATATACAATACGGTATATCATAATTTTTACCTGAAAGGGTAGCAACTTCCAAGTAAGCAGTGTGTACACTGTCAGGAATTTATTGGTATAGTTATAATTACTTTATCCCAGTGCAGAGATTGTGTAAAATTCTAAAACTCCATTTTTTGTGAATAATGCCATCATATAGAGAACACAACTAGTTGCTAGCTATTTGTAAAAATAGATTCTGACTGTTTTCGTTCTTGCAAAAATTTCATATGAAAATGTAACTTTTGCACACAAAAACAAGGCAAGAATTTAGCCTGTAATTTCACCCTTTCGGTTTTATGCAGGTGAAAATGTATAATAACTAATATAATTCTATATCACATCTAACACGAATAATATAAGGTTATGCACGGAAATGAATGACAACAACTCCTGACCTCAACCTGGTTCCAGTTCGAAAATCAACCTTGGTTACAAGTTCGACAATGAGGATTCCAAAGCCAGAAGACAAACCAGCAATTAGTGCAGCAAAAGCAACTTGCAGCTTTTTCAGATTCCACGATTGGGATGGCATATGACGTAGGTCACCGGAGCATCCCCCCCGGGTGACAAAACTGTGAATTCTTAAATCATTGAGGATATTGATCAAGGCAAGCCGATGGTTAGGAAACCCAGAAGCCTGGAAGTTCATCACGCTTCTGCTCAGAGTATCTAGGTACAACGAGTCTTTCCTCACAGCAATCGCAGTTGCGACGAACACGCCATCGTCAGGCACCACACTGATAAACCTGAGTTGTCCGTCGCACCCGAAGAACCCCTCCGGGAATGTCTCTGGTCTCAGGACATCGGTGGTGATACACACGAACCGATCCTGAAGTGTCCTGGCTAGGCAACTCTTCGTGTTGTGCATGGCCTTCCAGCCCCTCACCACAGTTGCCATGTACGGTTCCTGGATTGCTTCTAGGATACGTGCGATACCTCCAGTTTTAGGCTGTGCACCACCCCACTTGTAGTCGCTGGTAGACAACTGCCTGAAGCTGCGTGGTACGTCGTCATCGGGGCTACCAGGGGCATTCAGTAGGGACACCAGTCGTCCCTTATACACGGTGCCCATCACCAGGCAGAAAAGGTACCACATGGCTAAAATAATGTCAGGATGTACCCGAGCTCCGCCTTGATCCATCAGTGGCGGGATTAGAACCCGAAATGGCCAACGCTTGCACCGGTACCGTATGGTGAAGACGACGACAACAATGACAAATGTCGCAGCGAGTGTGACCCACACTGGGAAGGTGAAGGGAAGCAGCAGCGTTGACAAGCGGAAGTGGACTTTGGGTCGCTTGACACTGAAGATGACATGAGAGATGTCCAGCGGGGATGAAGTATAGTCGACCTTTGACATCCTCTCCGAAACCATAGCCGTTGTTAGGGATATGTCCACCTTCCTGTTCCACAGCCCTTCCTCCAATGAGACGCCTTTGAGCCCATTGATATAGTCCTGTGAATGCATAATTATAGCAATATTAGAATCCTGAAAATTATATAGCTTTCAACCACGGGATTTCCAACTTTGTAGCTATATGGTGCTACCGGACCTTAGTGAAGGTTGTTTGAAAGGGTAGTGTCATCCAGCTGCTAATATATTCCTTAACTCAAGGTAAATAGGTTACAAAATATAAAGGTGACAAAAGCATTGTGGCAGCAACCGGTCACGTCTTCAAATGACGACGCAACTTGCATGCCCCCCACACATTCACGCAACCCACATTGCATCTCATCCTGAAGCGTAGGCATTTTTCTGCTCACTACTCCCATTGTTTACACTTTTACAGTGCGGTATACACTTATAGAGAACTTATACAACACACACATGCAAACAGACCATAATAACGTCCTCTAGTGGTGTATCTTTATCAATTGAGGAAGTGAGCTGAAGTATTGTACAGTACCTATCCATGATTCAGTGTCATTTTAGTTACTGTTACTGGGAAACAATAGTGACAGACATCCGAGCGTAAACGTGATTACACGACAACAATTAAATGGCCATAACAATATTAAAACATAAATTACTTCAAAAATGTTATTATTTGAAGGGTTTACTAACAGTGTAGTGAGAAGGTAATTAATATCAACTTTTAGATTTTGGTACTACAGAGCTAAAAAGTTGAAAAAGGTTCAAATATACTTTCCATATCTTTGCACTGCAATGACTCATTCAGCATAAAAATGAGCACTTTTAATGTATTAAAGTGCTCATTTTTATGCTGAATGAGTCATATTACTTGTTGAGGGGAGGTGTGGTGGCCGTGATGGTAACGTCACGGCTTGCTGAGTGAAAGGCCCCAGGTTCGATCCCCGCCTGGGGAACCTTCCTTTCACCTGCGTCGGGAGGGTCTCTGACCTGCACCAAGGAGGTGTCTGGCAACCTAACCTCCTGGGGGACTGCACATGGCCCAAAAGCCATAGGACAATGCACCTGCACAAGTGTCCCCTCCCCAACAATCCCTTTCCTTACCCTATATGTATATCCTAGTATTCCTTGCACGGAGACTGAAGTTAACAGAAAACTGTATGGTGGTCTGCCACCCCCCGAAAGGCCCATAGAGGGCCATCAAGGGGTACGTAAAATAAATAAAAATAAATAAAAATATTACTTGTTGAATTATGAAGATTTATGTGGAGCCTCAGAACAAAGAAATGCACACCTGCCATATTGGAAATAAACAGTGTTGTTAACTTGAATGTATGTGAAAATTCTCTAATATTTCTTCAAAAATAAAAAAATACACAATCTTAGCGTTCAGAAAAGACCACAATATTGTAGAAATTATTTATTTTAAAATCTGACCCTGTTGTATACTTTTGTATGGAATTAGCCAGTTTTCATTGTAATATACAGCACTAATAGCTCAGAAGCAATGGTATAGGATTACGATAAGTTCAGTGTGCTACATGTGACAAACTAAACTCAGTACAACGGTACGTTAAGAGATCAGTTATGTGTAAATTGTTTCCTAAAGTCTCAATATCGATGGATATGTCAATAAAGCCTCATTTAATGAGATGTAGCCTAGACAAGCATGTGTACTGGTTGACATTTGTCACGCTAACAGGATGAAGTGTTTACAAAAGAATAATGTTCTTTAAAGCTGACATTAACGACGGCATTGTGTCTGTCATTATTTTATCAAAGCAATAATATCGACCACAACGGGCATTGTGTCAATAAAAATGGCATATATTGAAAAGAGATTGACAACTGATGTCATGATTGCACTCTACAGAGTGTTCCAACTGAATATCCATATTTATTAGAAATTTTTGGCACTAAACTGATTAATTTTAAGCAGTTACCTTTGCACAACTACTTTTCATTGTTATTAAAACTATATAAGATGCTAATATCAGGCCGAATAAAGTGATTCACTACTCCAAGCTTTGCAGTCTGATTGAGTCATAAACATCACTTCTGGCAGTATTAAAGAATCTGATATCGTCATAGTTTCCTCTCTAATGGAAATAATTATCCAACATGGTGCGTTGTAATAATGCTGCTGCTTCATCACACCCAGCAAGGTACAGTGCACACATTCACAATAATTGCCACAACTAGACTATTGCTTCTGTCTCTACCGGAATCAGTCTTTTCCACATAAAGATTTAGTACAGAACAGATTTACATAACAAGAAACATAAATACACTGACAATCTTGCATTGAAATCAAGAAAGGGTATACCGGAATGGTGCTCAGGGTCTGCTAAATAGAGGTTTTCCTTCATTTTATTTTGATTAATTCCCATGAACAATTGTGTTTCACGATCTCTGCCATCAGATATGGTGAACCACGGACATTAATGAGGAAGTTTCAGTCCCGTTTGAAAGCTCTGCCACCCCGTGGCAATACTAGACCTGCCTTAGACCACAATCATGAGCCTCTGCCGTTGCAGTTACTTTGAAAGCATGCTTATGCTGTAAAAGGTATAAAATAATATTATTCAACTGTAATTGTTGTTTTACTCCATAAAAAATAAAATTAGCAAATCCAAGGGGTTGCATTAATTTTTCACAACACTGTGTATGTTGAGGTAAGATGATTTACGCTCTAACTATTCGTTCTGCTCACCCTATGCACAGAAAATGCTCAAGTTTCATAAGCAACACTTTCATATTTGAAATAATTAAAATAAACCTACCGCTGTGAACCCCAGCCAAGATACTATATCCTCCATCGCGTACCTAGAGAGAACCTTCAACTTGATCTTGTTCAAATTTCGAGTCCAGTCGATAAAGACAACACTGTTCCGAGGCACATAGTTGACATATTGGTACATGTTACTCTCACCACCGTTGGAACAGCAGCAACAACAGCGACTGGTCAGCTGGATATGACATCCTAGGCATCCAGCACTGCTGACATCCATCTCGTCCAACGCCACCTTATACTTGAACCGTTGAGCAGCAGGATGGACCAGAAATGATTCGGACGTACCATTTGTTGGGTTATACAAGACGCAGAAATGATGTGAAATTCTCCCGTCATATATTTGGTCCCACAATGTGACCAAGGTATGCAACGATGCTTCACATTTGGCAACAATAGCTACCATAATGCATTGAGATGTTGTGGGCCTGGTCGTGACTGTGAGGGAAACATTTCCTGATGAGTGTTGTACGGGCAGGTATTGCAGTAATACCGGGCGATAAATATTGAGGAACTGCAAGGATGTCAGAAATTGAAGGGTATCGGATAAGATGGCCAACGTGCACTGATGCACTTGCATTGTCCTGGTTATGTTCACTAAGTACTTTGTCATTTTTTCCTCCTTTTGAGCCGGACTCATCCAAGGGATAGCGATAGCCACAGCGGGAAGAATCAACCACGACAGCCTCTTCATATTTTCTTCTAAGGATATTTCCACCCTCTCATTCGCCAGGGGACAATCAATGACTGACGTGCAGTACTGTACAACGCCTTGGAGGAGTCGGAAGGGACGAGGCGCTGTCAATATTTCAATCAAATATGGAATATTTACTCTGGCATCAGTAGATTAATATTTATACCGGACAGAGAGCCCAAGTAAGAAACACCCTGTATCTATACTTTGAATATAAAAAGTAATACCAGCCACCTTGACAACTACTAAAAAATAAACCTTCGTGAGATTTCTATCATCTCTTATTAACTTTTCTCCGTGAAACATTGAATATATTCCCATTGACCTCTGAATGTCATACACACGATGCCCCCTCATGCGAAACACTGGAGCCTGCCTCAACAAAAATTGTATGGTGCAATGCGATTCATCTCACGTGTCTCCTTGAACCGTATTCAAGGTCTTTATTATTACGATCATTATCATAATCATCGACAGTGACACCTAAGGGAATATTCCAGGTTCTGAATCATTACAAATTACTAATGTTGTGCGGAAAAAAACAATGAATATGCCTTCTCCGGCCGAGATCACAAAAAGACACTAATTTAAAAATTTTGATTATACCTTCTAACAATAAGGCCAACTACACCAAAAAAGGCTGGGATAATAATAATTATGTATTATGCAGAATGATGCACATGTCAAAAGGTGTTGTCCTGCTTCCTCTGATGTTAGACTTACCGGTTATGTGCTATAGTCTATATTGCAAGTCTTATACAGTTATAGGCCTACCGAGTTCGAAATTTTTACAAATAAATGCCTAAATGGCATTATACCCAAGCTAATTTCAGAATCTATTGAGGGCCATTAGCCTCTCCTGAGAAGTGCAATTTTCATCACTCACATCGTGACTCCGTTATATGCCGTAGATGCGTTTACCTTGTCGTGTTTCTTAGGCATGTGCAAGTGAGTTTCTCAGGCAGGTTATTGAGACAAAAACAATTCCTATGGCCTCTAACCATATTATCACGCCCTGGTAAAGTTCAAGTAAATAACTAGGCCTATAGTACTTTTTAATACGAGGGACCTCGGGAAATGGAATATGCAGTAAGGAATTAAGCTTGAGAAATTGTCTGCATTGAAAAGAGCATGTCGGTTCGTAAACTTGTGCAACATGCAGAATGCAGTGTGATTAAGACTTGTTTACGTTGATGGTAAATATATATTTTTAATATTAAACATTCACTAAGCATGCAATCTATGCCTGCAGTAATTGTTTTCCTTACTTGCAGGAAGTTGCTATAAAAATCGCTACACAATATTTCCCTGGTTAAAAGTTGTGACAATAATATTATTGTTGCCTACATTTGCCCTACCTTGCCCTTTATAGCCGCTTAAATACAGAGTGGTGGAAAAGGGGCGAATTTTTCCTCGAATTTTGCCTCCTTGCAAATTACTAAGATGAAATTATAGTTCCTATTGAATATTTCGGCTTCATTATGTAGATAATCGCATGGCAATTTTATTTTGACATAAGCATGTGGATAACAGGTATCATCCTCCCCAATTATAGGGAATGCCTGGGTCGCCTACTAACCCACCGCAGGATGTTACCTCCCTTACCCCTAGAGATAAAAACAAAAATCACCATATATTATTATCTCCAGAGTGAAGACCCAATATCAAAGAAGCTATAATTATTACGACTTAGAATATTCGAGAATAATAATCTTAACCCGAGCTAATGAACACACCTTTTCCCCCACCCTGTATATTTTGTTATAAAGAATTGAAAGATCATTAAACCCTACATAGCTTATACTTACGCAGGATCAAGTATACGGTATATTAATAGATCAAGATATGCCAATTATAGTCCTATACTGTATATAGGTCTCTTTCATTCAAGTGTATATCACTTTCGCAATGTTGTTGACGATAATTATTTATCAACTTGATCGACTTCCGTTCTCATCCACCACCAACCGAGGGGAAAATAATGCCAACGGACTCACAGAGTTTTCAGAAGTTCTTTCTTCGGACTCAAGTCTGACCTTCACTCAAAATAGATTACACATGATTGTATTCCCCCATCACGCAACTTTGGGTATTTTTTGCAAATCGCAGTTCACTAAATCAGAAGTAAGGACTGGTTTCTTACCTATTACCTCCAGCTCATTTCCAAGGTTCTCATTATCGCATTTTCAGAGGGCAACCACACTTTGGGAATATTTTCAAGGTCTCAAAATTACTATACCTGGACCTGCCTCAACCCTGGATCTAGATGCACCCTATATATATAAGTAGCATCTTCAGTCAGCGTATCACTTGGCTTGCACATCTCCGACCTGTACAGGGTGTCACACATCGTCACAATGGAACAGTCCTTCCCTACAACAGTGGAACATTACTTGAAAGGTGTATATGTTCCTCACGATCAGATTCATTCGGTGGACGAGCCTCCATCCTGGGTGGACAAAGACAGGTTTCGACGGGGTCAGAACTTTGTCAAGAAGCACTTCAGTGGGGTCGTGGGGTCACACGCTCTGGGTCAGTTCTACGCCGTGTTCTGGATGCCCGTGTTCCGGGTGTTGAGCTTTTTCGGGAAGTACGACAAGCTGGGGATCCTGTCACGACTTAGCCTCAGTCTCATCTCACATATTATCACCTGGTACGAAGGTGACATTTGGAACCCAGATGACCCGGCATACAAGAGCATGAAACATGTGCAACAACTGCATGGGAGACTCGGCCGGTACGCCAACAAGCACAAGGAACGGGTGGACCGATCTAAACTGGACACTTCCAAGGAACCCGAGATTTTTGCCAAGTGCAACTTCGCCCAGTTTGTGCGAAAGGACTTTGAGGCTCTGGGTCACCGGTACTCTTCGACCTGCCCTGTTCTGCTCCCAGGAGAAGGCCAAGTGTACATGAGTCAAATGGACTTGGCCACAGTGACCATTGGTCTGATCAGCGCAGTGATGATCGCACCTGAGAAGATCGGTATCCACGGTGCCACTGAAGAAGAAGTCGGTGACTTTGTGCACATGTGGCGAGTGTTAGCGTATCACCTGGGTGTCCAAGACAGGTACAATCCGTGCGCCGGAAGTGCAAGTGAGGTGCGGTCGCTCGTCTGGAGTTTTATGGAGAAGCTGGCCATACCCAACATGAAGAATCTTACCCAAGAGAACGAGTTCTTCCTGTGGATTGTGCTGAAGAGCTACCGTCATGCTTCACCTATTTTTGGCATTTTTTCAGACTCTGTAGAAATGATCTTTGCATACATGGCATGGATGTTGAACTTGACTGATCTGATGCACAATACCAACAATAATATTCCCTGGCTCACGTGGATGGGCTTTCAGATGTTGAAATTTTGGCTGTACGTTGCATGTCGGGTGAAACCTGTGGCGCGTTTGTTCCATACACTAACAGAAGCGATTTTGATTCAAGTGTTAAAAAGTACCGGAGTGCATTCTTCTCAACGGTCGTATCCTAAAGATCATACTACATGAATCATAGGGTGTGATGAAAAAATTTTCATTTCATAATAGGAATGGGTAGAGTTATCTGATTGGAAAATATTGGATTAGTCTCTTACATCGGTGTGCTCAAGAATTAACTAGCTTATTGTATGGAGTAGTACTTAGAGTAACAGTCCTGGACTTCTTTTGTTGCCCCGTTTGCACAACTGGGGGTGGGTGAGGAGGAGGGAGAGGGAAACATTATTTTAATATTACAGTAGTTGTAGACATTTGGTGCGCCAAATAGCTCATCCTGACCCTCAGGTTCATCTGCGCCCGAACATGTCGGATGATCATATAGGTACGGAAAATACATGGTGATTCATGCTCATTATTTGTTTCACTTACTAATATTTTGCCTATGTTGTTATTTTGAAGCAGTTGCTTTCATGGATTTTCAAAAATATTAGCTATTAATATTCGAAGGGCGTTGGCTTTTTAAAACCGCAGGAGATAGTTCCAGGCGGAAAATAACGGGTTCGATCACTGACCTCGAATTCCAACGAGAAGTGAGTCATTTATTCGCTCCGTAATAAATTCATCGAAATTCAAGGCCTGAACTTGGGATGCTTCTATTCAACATAATCAACTTTGATAGCCATAATAAGTATTTGAAAGCAGCTGCTTAAAAATAATAATAAAAAAGTGTGGCAAAAACCGCTAACTTCATGGACAATTTGTTCGGACAACCATGTGTATATATTATAATTGGTCCACCAGACCATGCATGAGAATCTCCCATCATTGTGATGTAGATTGTTTAGCTTTATTCTGTAGTTTGTATGACAACAATTTAATAAACTTCATTCTTTATAATGCGCAAAAAATTATTTTGAGCAGCCCCTGGGTAATACAGCAGATATTGTTTCCTCTCAGGAGGAGCACATCAACTGCTTCCTTATTTTCCCCATCCTTCTTCCTTGAAACATGTCGTACAGAGAAGACAGTGTGCTGACTGCATCGACTGGCAATAGACGGTTTGAAGATGAAAAACCATCCAAAAACACTGCATTAATTGCTTAATACCGCACTATGATGGACTGGAATACATAATACTGTGTAAAATACCTATTTCGTGAAGTGGGAGAAATGGTTGCCTCATTTTCATCCCTGAGAAAGATACCGGTATAGCAAACATGGGCCGTCATGCAATCTCAACAAAAACAATTTCGTGAGCATATCCTATACGCAAAGTTCGTCTTAATTTTCAGACGCGTGTCCATTTATTGCATGTTTGCATGAGATACTCATTATAGTACTTTATAATTTATTTCTGTACGGCACTTAATTTGAATCTCACGATTTTAAACGCGGAATTCATTCGTGTTCGGATTATGAACCAGATCTCTCGACAACAGTGCCACATCGTCTTTGGGAAAACCCAGTGCAAATCAGTCACATGAGCAAATTCACTTTCTGTTGTTTTTAAAGTGTGTGAGAGACTTGTTGAATCTAACCTTTCAAGCAACGTAAGACCACAAAGTACAGAAGCTTCAAGGATAAAGAAGAAGGAAATCCACCACACGACACAAGCTCTTACATCAGGGCTATATTATCTCCGGTGTTAATGTTGCTGCATAATGTGCTCAAGTGTGAATAGTTCACAGGTCATCTGACAAAGACTGCAGCAAAAATTTGACAGAATTTGTACGTTTTACCTTGCGTCCTTGAAAGTGCAGGCCTACTCTCCCATGGAAATAGTTATACTGTTGCATTTTGCTTTTCATTGCATATATAGGTGATATGAGCCTCCATTCTCATATATGTTGCAATAAGCCGCTTATCGGTATGCTATTGCAGTTGGAAAATTTTCGTCATGTTATACGGGGTTTCGCAATTTCAGGTGATTAAATTTAAACAGTTTATTACTCGACACCTTGCAAAGGAAGTGCACCTCACATTTACATTTTTCTCTTGAAAGGTCTTCAGTTTTAGGCTTGTTATTAAACGTCGACAACCAATACGTGAATAATTTATAACAAAAAAAATTGTGAAATCAGGCCGGATTTTTCTTGTTACTAATTTTTGACAACAAAATTTCACTGAGTTAGGTGCTACCCGCCCTAATAGAATAATTATTATTTATACTGATAAGTTGATAAAACTGTACTATAGGAACTAATAACATCAGAGCGATATAATGTTTGTGTATAGTAATACCCGTTAGCTGGCCTGTGCCATCAATGATTGTTTTTGGAGGAATTAATTTTGAAGCATTTTACAGCCAAATTTGAAACGCAGTAATAATTACTAAATCGCATATCAAGCCAAATAAATTTAGTTAGCATGGCTGTAGGGGCATGTCGCAAAATAACAACGTGAGCAATAGATTAATATATTCATAGAACCGAAGCAGTTTGGTGGAGTGGCTATAGGGTCCGACTGCTAATCGGGAGGTCCTGGGTTCGAGCCCCGGGGCCGGCAACTCCAACCGTGGTTTCCCACGGTCCCTCCAGGAGAATTCCGGGGTTACTTCCTAATTTAAAAGGCCACAGCCGCCTCCTTCCTTCCCTATCCTATCCCAAAAAGCCAAAAGTAAACAAGCAAGAGTTCCAGACAAAACAAAAATCCCCCCTAAAGAGCCTAAAAAGTTTGATAACGGGGTAAGATGTTATTATTATTATTATTATTATTATTATTATTATTATTATTATTATTATTATTATTATTATTATTATTTTATTCATAGGGTACTTTCTGGCATTACAATAAACCAATGAGATATGAACCACACAATACGTTCCAGAGGTCTGCATTTGTTTTAGCAATGAGTTAATTTGTGAATAGCGTGAGCTACAAGGCTTCGTAATTCCGAAATACGAGAGACAATCGTATACAGCAGATTCAAGAAGTCTGAAAATGGTTTCTCCGGAACTTTCCCTTGTGTTTGCGCTGTTTATGCGATATCTTGATAGCTACAGCATGATACACACTCTCTACTAAAAAGGACGTGCAAAAATGTTTGTAAGCCTGACGCAAGTTACTTATTATCCCATGGTTGTCTGCTCACGCAAATTATATCTTATCAAGATGCCTACTTTTTAGATGCGCAATCAATGCTGTGAAACCTGTTATGTTTTGCATAAAACTACTGGGCAATTCCTCACTTTAGCACAACAAAATTGGTGTGGACTGGGATCCAACACTCAGGTCTCTGCTGCGAACTATGAACTGTGTGCACTGGGGGAACTGCGGACACGATAGGTTGCCTCCTTCATCCAAGAATATGTAAGTACAGCAGTTATTGCAATCTTTACTTCTCAATTATAATCTAATCCGCTTTTCCAAATAATGCCAGTAATCCAAAGTTTCGTAATTATTCTTAGAAGCGGCATGTTCGCAAGCGATTTAATATTAGCTTCAATATTAGCCAAGAATTGTCTACTGTTCATTATTGGAAGAAGAAGCCCATTGCCCAAGTAAATACAGCATTATAACAGTGGAAATATTTGTCATTGCCTATAGATTACTCATTAGCGGAATCTTTGGTGCTCAATGAAGCAAAGTGGTTCAGAGTGGACTTTTTGAATCAAAAGTAAAAGAAAATGAGCATATTGGAAATAGTAGACAAGTTGGATATAACACTGTTATCATTTTTGTAATGTAACTTATATATCAAAATTAATGTGCTAAAGCAGCTGTGGAGAAATTCCAGAGATGAGAGAGTTTTGCTCCCTTGTAACCCACATTTTTCCCACTTACGATAAAGTACGATGTTTTCACAGATGAGCCTCTCACGTTATCGCTCCCATAAAGTTAATATTCATTTCTATGTAGAATATGTAACATGCACGAGATTCACACCACTTGGCATCAGATAATTTCCTTTTGAAACTGAAAACCTTGTAAGGTTTCCGGAAAGTACAATTTACAATCCTCATAAACAATTATTCCAAGTCGAATTGCAAAATGAATACGGTTAACATACATCTTCATGATCTTAGTGTACATTTTTTCAGATAGTTAGATATGACGCTTCTACATGTAGCGAGTGTCATTTCTCATTGTTTTAGCTGTTGGCCGAATTTCTTCACATTCTCTGATCTCAGACCCCCTCTCATCTCCAACAGTGAAAATGGAGTCCTTGCCATTTCATACAACATTAGATCACTACATAAAAGGATGCGACGTTCCTTACACCCAAATTCACTCTTTGGAGGATGTTCCGTCTTGGGTGGACAAGGAGAGATTTCGACGAGGTCAGGCCTTTGTCAAAAAGCATTTCTTTGGGATCATGGTGGCTCACGGGATATCCCAATTTGCGGCCATCTTCTGGACGCCAATCTTCCGCGTCCTTACGTTTTTCGGAAAGTACGACAGGATAGATATCCTTTCGCGACTTAGTCTCAGCCTCATCTCCCACTTTATCGTCTGGTATGAAGGTGACCTTTGGAACCCTGATGGACATGCCTACAATAGCATGAAGCATGTGCAGCGACTGCATCTAAGGCTAGGTAAGTACGCCAACAAGCACAAGGAACGTGTGGAAAGGGCAAAACTGGACATCTCAAGAGAACCGGATATTTATAAAAACTGTAATTTTGCACCATTCGTACGGAAGGACTTCGAAGCACCATGCCACCGGCACTCCTCATCGCATCCTGTCGAGCCACCAGAAGGTCAAGTGTCCTACATGAGTCAGACTGACATGGCTATGGTTATAATTGCTATGATTAGTGTGGTGTTGGTTTCACCTGAAAAAGCTGGTATACACGGAGCATCGGAAGAAGAAATTGGAGACTTCTTACACGTGTGGCGTGTTCTGGGGTACTACTTGGGTATGGAAGACAAGTACAACCCATGTGCCGGAAGTACAAGTCAGGTGCGAGAACTTTCGTGGAGTGTTATTGAGAGCGTTGTTTTTCCTAACATGAAAGTCATTACACAAGAGCAAGAGTTTTTCCTCAGAATATTATTAAGAAGCTACAGACAATTGTCACCCATTCTGGCCCTAATAGACAAGTGCTCAGAAATTGCATTGATATACATTTCATGGGTCTTGAACGTCTCTGATGTATTGAATCAATCATATCAACAAGTGCCATGGCCTCAATTAGTAGTCCTTAACCTTCTTAAATTTTGGATGCATGTGGCCTGTCGGGTACGACTAGTTTCTTTTACTTTTAATGAAATAACCAAAGCCTTTTTAATTTCGGTGCTTAAAAAAGCTGGTCTTCATTACACTCAGAGAACGTATCCAAAATATTAAAGAGAAGCTGCAAGGGTCAACATATATATGCAATAATAGCCAATTGCGACGTACTAGGAAATTTCTTAGTGAGATAAACATCAAAAGTCAAGTTACAAGCTATTACTCGGGTTAGATTGGCCACATTATTCGCCTGATTTCTCCTTTTCAAAGGGCACTGCCAGAGTAACTTACTAGTTCAGTTGTCTTCTGTTGAGCAAGTGAAAATATAAGGATAACTCTGTTCACGGCGTTCCCGTCTATAAGTGTTGCTAACTTGTGAGTTTGCTCCTCTTTCTCATAGGGTGAGGTTAGTGCACACCTTTAATAATGATGATTACATAGCAGAGTTGCACTGCTCACCAAAGCACTCTAAATGTTTGTGCAATTTGGCCAATAAATTAGTTCACTGTTACAGAAAAATTATTATCAGATATTGTAGCCTATAACTGACAATAATGTTTTTTTGCGGTGTTGTTAAATGTCAATGTACACGTACTGCTGGTCTCCCAACAATTGAAGGACCTTGATGCGATATCTTTTTGCAGTAATGGTTATGAATATCTGGTCGATCCACATCTGCCCTGAGGGAAGGGAAGCACATAAAATAATTTGGTCTTGATTGGTGTCGCTAGTATATGGATAGTTACAAAGGGTGACCTTTACTTGGTAACCACGCACTTCCCTCCCTTTAAGGCAGAAATAGACATAGACAACGATATACATTTCGTTGCCCCTGTACACACACAGCCCATATTGCAGCCTGCCTTCGAGTCAGTGATGCCCTCATAGCCTGCTTTGTATAAATATGTACTGTACTAGCTGTACAGTGTAGGCTGTAGGTCTATACAAATCCAATTCACTCTACAGGGTGTTCACGAATTCGTCTACCAAAAAGATATGGGTGGTATGGGGTGCATATGGAAGTAGCATGGCATGGACCCGAAAGGCCGGCGACGACGTTGACGTCGACGATGTCTATCCTGACAAGTATGAATACCCCCGCACATGCCTGCATCGCTGGTTGCCGGAGTCAGGCGGTTGAGCAACGGTCTGGCAGTGCGAACGCCTGACACCGGCAACCAGTAATGCAAATAGGCACGGGGTATCCATACGTGTCAGGATAGACATTGTCGATGTCAAAGGTCGACATCTCCGAAACGGATTGTCGCCGACCTTTCTGACCCATGCCATGCTTCTTATATACTCACCCCCTACTACCTGTATCATATCGGCAGAATAATTCGTGAACACCTTGTATAGGGTCACGGATATTTTTGATAATTATATTTCTTCAGTGGCAGTGAGTTGTTTTCATATGGGAAGTCATACTATTATAAACTCGGATTTAATGCCCTTGGAATAGACCAGGGACAAAAGGGGGTGGGGTGAGGGGCAACAGAGTGAGAGAAAAAAAGTGTTTACCGTATAGTAATTCATTAATTATACCATGTGAAGAGCGTGGGCGTAGTGGATCCAGGTTTATCGTTTTTTCTCACGTTAGATTTCCAGTGGAAGGTGGAAACGCCACAATAACGCCTCGTGCACCATGAATATCATAAAGGACACTGCAATTTTTTTGTCTCCTAAGTTTCCTCTAAGTCCCTATACAATATAACCTACATAATGAATGTTACTTTGGTGTTTATACATAGCAATACCTTATCATTCATGTACTCTGTGTCGTCAAAGTTGTAAGACATGTAATTGCTACAATTTTACAATAAACAAACTTAATCAAGTTAAGCAACTTGTTCGACATAATAGCATTACCCTCTTTCACATGGACAGATACCGTGTACCTACACAAGTAAAAGAGCTTGAAATAATGATGACGAAGACCTAACATCAGCAGTTACTTGCGATCCCAAGTCCCAGTCCCAAGTCCTATAGTTGAGATCCCCTTAGCGGATACAGATTCCACCAAAATTCCATTCGTAGACATTAGTCATTTGTATACAGGTAATGTATGCTATTCTGTTCAATCAGCAAGCGGGATATTTTTGAGGGGGAGTCAAGTCGGTATTGATTGGGAGACCAGTGCCCGACAACTTTATTGACAAAACAAATCTTCATGCATCCCAACCACTGGAGTGTTTATGCCACCATTACTTAGGGAAAGGACGGCTCCATACCGACATTAAGTTTGAGAGACATTACAAGTTTTTGAAGCTAAGGTAGAAGAGTTTGAGAGTTGATCCATGCAAGACCCAGAGCTACGTCGACCAATGCAAGCTCTTTTTGGCAGTGCTAAGAATGCCCCAGGCGATTACCAACCGATGACCACTAGAGCATTGGACTATGAGTATGGTAAGTACTCGTAAGTCGAATAAGTCATACACAAGGTGAGTCAGGATCACAGACAAATCTACAGCAATCCTACCGCATTATGTCATCAGCACATCATGTATACATGTGGTTTCACAATGACCCCAACAAACTTCTCGGGTAATTTCCTTGGCATCAATGGCAGTGGATCATTTTTTGTAGAATTGTTAGGCTCTGCAGCCTCGTTATTAATATAATTAGCATTTAGTCCCTGACGACGACGACCTTGATTATAAAGCAAGAAGCCAATGAAAAAATCAGTTCAAAAAGTAACCAGTAATGGGCCCATAAATGAGTTATTTGAAGATTTTTTTTTACTGAATTTGTCAAATTGGGCAGAACCTCAAAACAAAACCATGCGGATGTATAAGAAATCTAGGACTGTTATTTTGCACATCTGCATAAAAATACATAATAAATTATATGAAAAGTATTACTGTGACAAACACACGTACCGGTATAGTAAAATAACAGACATCAAGGCAGGGTCCAAACTGAACGTACGCTTTTTACGGCAATAAACACTAACTTGCATTTAAATGCTGTTCTCCACGTCATGAACATAAACGTGCATGAAACAGACACTTACAGTATAATTATGTGCAAAGTGCAGGTAGCAATTTACATACCGATCCTGTCTCACCCTCCAAACAATATGGACTATATTTTCTTGATCTTATATATTTTTGGCAGATCCTGTTTACACCGTGTCCGGAAAAAAGGAGAATGAATACGAATCAGCAAGGGCGGACATGGCCAGGAAGATGAGACTTGTAAGAAATAATGCTAAATCTTTGTACCTTGTACACTTTTACAAATTATCATTTCAGGAGATACGTCCCATTTTTCGTACCATGTTTAGTACACTACCCCGTCTGCCACGTCGACACGTGGTATTGGCCCCACGACCAGAGCCACTTTCCAGGTAACTTCAATATTTTTTCAGCATAATAAATTTAATAACAATACAGATGAGTTAGTTGAAGAGTGGAAATGATAAAATGCCTTGATTGTATGTTGCATCTGCCAAGTCATCATCACCAAGAAAGTATAATATTGCGGATAGGACCAAGAGCTGACATACGGATAGGACCAAGAGCTAATATACGGATAGGACCAGGAGCTGATATACGGATAGGACCAAGAGCTGATATAGGACACACAAAAATCGATTTTTCTCAGCTTCAAAAATATCGCAATTAGGCCATTTATCATTTCCACTCTTGTTGCTCCGGCTGGTAAAAATCACTAGGTATCATCGACAGCGACATATACGTACACAGAGAAGACAAGAAGGCTCTCCTTGCTACTTTTTGTCTCCCATAGTACATGGCTCGAGTTTCTCTCCATCCTGCAGCGATGTGCCTTCCAGTTGCACAATACTGTACATCAATCTGCTCAAGAATGGCATCTCTTGCAGGGACATGTCCGGCCCCATACAGCACATACGGAAGGAGAAACATCTGGATGTGAATGGCATGGATCGCCACAAGTTTTTCAACAGGTAGAGCAAGCACTGTACCCATGCAGGTTATACCTGACGCAAAGATGAAACCGAGTGAAACGTTGCATATTTCCAGGCCGCATCATCCTCTTCTGCAGAACTTCATCGCGGCAGTACGTTATGCCCCGACCTACGTCCCTCGCCCCCCATCGCCGGTACATGACAAGCAAGGCAAGATTAAATCCACTGTCGAGGAATTCAAAAAGACGGTCACAAGGGGAACCCAGACCATGTATCGCGAGTCCGAAGCACAAACCGATCCATACTCACCACCCTACAAAGTCAGAAGCGCGATGAGACCAGAAGTCCTGGACATCGCACATTTGTCATGGGGACATGGAATTCCGGCAGGCATTCGGGAAGTAGAGGCGATCGACAGGATACGAGACAAGAGGGCCGTCATAGAGGCCCTTCCGGAGTTGCAAGATGAGAGACAGAAGCGGAAGAGGCAGAAGATGCTGGCAGATCTGGAGATAAGTGAATGGCTGGCAAGGGAGATGGAGATTGAGAGGTTACGCATTCTCCAGCATCAACTATGGGGAAAGGCTTATGAAAAGAAGAAGGAGGACAAATTGGGCCTTTTGTCGCAGAAGCTTGACCGAATCTGGGCCTCGCTCGATCGGCGCAAGGAAAGAGCTATGACAAGGATACGGCACAAACATGACAGAGGTAAGCTGGTTAATGTGCATGAATCTGCTTTATTGGTTGATTCAGATCATAAACCGCCTATATTAGAGTCATTCCATGGTAACAGACGGGACATTTTTTTTTTTCAAATATAAATCATGTATGTATGAAAGTGTTTTTGAACGTTACGTAACATTGCAAGGGCAACATAGTCATGGTGTTAATATTTATGAAACATCAGATGTTGGAAGTTTATGTTTTAACATGGTGATTTAATTTCATTAAGTCAGGTAACGGACGGAGCAGCAAAAGGACATGCATTTTTAATGCAGCACACATAATAGCAAAACTCTGTTCTCCTGAACATCCCAGAAATAACATTATTTTTCAGTACGTTGTAGAAGACTATCATAATTATCAACAAAATAGGGTCTCGCCATAATTAAGTTGTCATGTGATTGGTAGGCCTACGATTGGTCGTAGAATGAAAATTAATCTAGTAACGAACGATACATATTATTGTCCTTGGGTAAAAATATTTTTTTCAATGGGCCTGGCATTATCATTCATTTATTTTTCATTAAGATTATTCCACACAAACTAACAAGCTGCAAGTGAAAGTTCAAAAAGCAAAATTATGTTCTCATTTTAAATTTGAATGGTTTTGAATTTTATGTTTTACATTGAAAATTACATTAAAATGAAAATGTTAAAATTAAAATTTAAGTTTATAATTTAAGACCTAAATCGGACGAAGTTAGCGGTTTGGCTAATCACGTTTAGCGAAGATAGCCGTTTTGGCTTATCATCAAATTTCATCAGTAATTGTTTCTTCTTCTTTTTTTTTGCTCCGCCAAGAAAACTCATTTCGATCTGGCTCTTTGGCTCCATTAGTCATTATCATTCACCTCTACTTGAAAACTTTAATGGTAGTGTTAACTCAAAAACGACAAAAATCGGATTGCTGCAGACTGGCAATTTATTCTAGATACCCAGCCGTATACTCGTTTTGATACAAAATCTCCATTAAGATAATCTGGACATTAGAATGGATAATTAATGGATAATTATGAATTGTAACATTGGAGTTAGGGGGGACACGAAAGTTTAAGTTGATTTGACCAAGGAGTTGACAGTTAACTACTGAAATAAATATGATTACACCTTGGACAGTGAATTTCCGTGGGATCTGGTAAATATTGATGCCACTGCGTTTTTATGTTACTTAGCATGATATTAATTTCAAAAATGAACCTGAGGGGCCACACAAATCCTAAGACAGCATTAAAATTAATTACAAAAAATATACCACGGAATTAAAAAATGTTTATCACGGCTTGCAGATATCGAATTTTCTGTGCATTTTTAATGCGGGGATTTAAAAAACCATTTCACGTTAATTGAATTGAAATTTTTTATTGTAGCACATTGGACTGAGGTCTAAATAGACAATATTGTCACATTTTTATTTATTTATAAATAACACCGTTAAATGTTGTACACCAACGTGTAGCAAATTCAGAAAAAGTCCGCGAGCCATAATATACTTTTAAAATTCTGTGTTAGATTTTTTGTAATTAATTTTAATACTGTTTTCGGATTTGTGTGGCCCCTTAGGTTCATTATTAAAATTAACGTCCTTCTAAGTAACATATAAACGCAGTGGCAGCAATTTTTACCATATCCCACAGAAATTACAGTTCAAGATGTAATCATATTTATTTCAGTTGTTAACTGTCAAATCAACTTAAACTTTGGTGTCCGCCTAACTCCATTGTTACGCTTCATTTATCTATTCTAAAGTCCAGATAGTCTTAACGGCGATTTTTTTATCACATTTTGTTTATTACCCAACCACTCAATTTTTTGGGTGGTGGGTGAACTATACACTGGGGATGGGAAAGTATCTTCGGTAAAATAATAATGAGCAGGCTTGTCATCCTGTTAGAAAATAGCACAAACCGCTATGCTATACGTGATGCAGAAAGTTGGTGTGTTACTGGCATTGTGGCAGCAGTCATAGTGAGTTTGTGACAATAATTATGTAAATATAAGCAAGTACACTAGAATGACTCTATATGGTTGTTTTGAAATCATACATCTTTTGTGACATCCAGTTGGTTGTGTGAGTTGGCGGTTTTTACAAGAGAGGACGGGATGCAGGGAGTGTCGGTGATGGACCTGTATTCCGAAATGTTTATTCAAAAAGTTCAAAACTGCAAGAATCATGACACAAACAATACGCGTATTGCATTTTTCGTCAGTGACACCTGAAATGAATATTTCACACTATTGCCGCATGAATGCCGCAGACTAGTAGTTCTCGAATCGGCAAGGAGTAGCCTCTCCCACCTAGTCAAGTTAGTGAATGTGATTAGTGAGATGAACTATTTTAATATTATAATCAATCAATCCCTTGAGGTCAGAGTGACGACCTAGCGAGGTCAGATCTCAAATTCGCGCCTAGGCGTGGGTGACCTATAGAGATGGGACTTTTTCGATACCAGTATGTCGATATATCGATATGAAAATTTCACCGATATTGATCTATCGATATATCGGTGAAAATATCGACATTTTCTAGTATTTGTATTTTTACATGCATATTCGTGCCAGCAGATCAGTTGGTGAGCACTGAGAAGAATAGGCTCTAGCGTAAGAGTATTTTTCAAAAAATGGATCTGTCCCTCCCAACCCCGCAAAGTTTCCCCAATTTGGAACGAGCGCCCATCGAGTGGTCCTCTCGGACCAACTCGTATTTCTTGGTCGGACCTCGGACGGGGTGCTTGGGAGAATATCCCACCCCCGTCCCTGGGTTGGACCCGGCATTGCAGTACAGCCGGGTCCAGCCCTCCTCTCCCCCACCCTTCTCACCCACCCCTACCTTGCAATCCCACACCTTCCTCTCCTACCCCCGGTTGCCAAGGCTCGACTCAGACAGAGCCATACAAGCTGGGTAACCCTTCCAAACCAACCAACCAACCAACCAACTCAATCATGTTCTACCTATCATCAAGAGGACTTCAGGACTTGTAAAACACTGACCAAGTTTTCCCCCCAATTTCTTTCGTGCAAAACATGAAATTGAAGACTATTCAAGTTTAAAATAAGAGACAGAAAAATTGCCTTTTAAACTTTCACTGTTAACCAAAATGTCCCTTTTCGTGTGGAATGACCTATTATTAATTTCACTCAACTGTATACTGTCTCTTATGTCGTTATGCAAGTGACGCAAGTAATCGATCCGCTCTACACTCTACACGATAATTCAAATACTAGCTTAAGTCCACTCTGCAATACACTGCAATATTACTAAGAGATGTTCTCTGTAATAAGATGCTCGAAGATTGTACCGGCAGTATAAATCAGACAACGAAAAGTATGGCAGCCCAGATAGAGCATACAGCAAAGCATCCACTGCGCAAACATCAGCAACCCGATTCGGCAACGCTCAGATTGAGAAAGGACAAGTGATACGCATAGGAAACTACTATTTGGATAAGTACACAGGTAAGCTGCTTAGCAATCGCAGTTAGCTGTCATGATCATTTTCCACCAATTCTATGTTTCGCAGGGCTGAAGGAGCTCGAGAATACGTCAAGGATGCTAAACTACAACGTACATTTTGATACAGGAGAAATCTCTACTCTGTACATTTCCCCTGAAAGTCATACTTATATACCTCGCAGATACAGAGATCAACATCAGCTTCAGTATTTGCATGAAGCTGCTGCATGTAAGTGCAATTAGTGTATAAGGAACAGTTAACCTTTTTATGTCCACCCAAAAGTGGATGCTAGATGATTATCACTTATGATGGTACAGCACACAGTACAGATTGGTTAACATGTATTATGTAGTCTACATGTAGTCTAATGGAAAGAAGTGTATTCAGCTCGTAATTAATATATTGCAGGGGTGAGAGACGGAGATATGGAAGATAAAAGTTCACTTGATTCCATGGTAATAGAGCTAGGCGAACCGGCATCGCCTCCAACTCCGTCCATCCCAGGCCCACACCCATTGGACGAGGAAGAGTACCAGGCAGTCATTTGCTTGCAGAAGATAATGTACGGAAGGGCGGTTCAGTCTTTGGTAGGTCACAATCATCTTGAATTTTTGGCAGGACAAAATGTTATTCTTGGATGCATCAATATTGTAATGTTGATGAGTCCCGAGATATTCATATACCATAAGAGTTTGTCAGTTTTTCCTCTATGCTACTGTTGCATGTCGTAATAATGCTCTTGTTCTGTAAAGATGTATCACAAGATTGATGAGGAAGATCAGATCAACAATTTGACGAATGAAGAAAAAATATCAATGCAGAAGGAAGAAGATTCCCTTCTCCAGCAGCAAAAGGACAAGACGGAGTGGATGATTCAAGTAATAATTCAGACAAACGTCTAGGCTGAGTTTGTACCATCAATTGTATTGTATGCCTGTATACAGCTAATACTGATTTCCAACCTTCTGCATTCAAAAGGAAAGCACGTTGAACGACCTATTGGAGAGTGTGGAGGGCGTAACTTTAGGATGTTTGTTGGACTTTCTGAGCGAGGAGCTGGTCCGTCTCCAGGATGAACAAAAGATCCACTCTTTTGCATTGCTGGCCGAGAGCGACAGGGTCCTGAATGAGGCTGAAGAATCCGGCAAGAGGCATGGGGAGGAGCAATCCCTAAGGGAGGAGGAAGAGTTATTCAAGAAGGCTGTGGGCATAGAGCAGCCTTCCGTCGATCCAGATCTAAAGGACCAGGGGACCCAGTGGAAGTCAGAAACAAAAGCAGAAAATCTGGTTCAACAGCTGGTATTGAAGATCAACGAGACTGCGCACCTAGTTGAACAAAGGTTCTTCTGATTTCTTATAGCGACACTAATCGCACACTGCCACATAGCCAATGGAGTAGTCATTATTTGCAATCCTGAGCGTTCATATTACATTACATGCCATTTTTTAAATCCTATCCAGAGCCACAGAAATTCCTAAAGAGGAGATGGTGAGTGAGCTGGTTCATGGATTCATCCTGCCAGAGTCACGAAAGAAGCTCATGAGACAACGTGTCAGGCATCTTCAGCAGAAGCATCTAACTGAAGCTCAAGAGGCTGTCAATCTCATGTTTAAGAAACAACAGAAAATCCAGCATAAGAAGCAACTTCTACGGAGCCGAGCGCATCCACCAGAAACAGAGGTTTCTCTTACAAAGAAGTTCAGGGTGACAGCAGTAGAAGAGATAAAGGAGAAAAAGGAGGATGATTAAAAAGGCAATAACGCTGGGGGGAGAAATAACCGATGATGATGTGCGAATAGGACCAAGAGGGGAGAGTATCCTAAAATTCTACACAATGTCAATCAAACGGAAGCATCGTGACAGCAGAAGCCATGGTATCTGACGTTATCACATCAAGTGTCACAAAAATAAATGCAATATCACATGCTGATACATCAATTGCCATTACATCTAAAAGTATGTCATTAGAAGCCCCGATATCATATTCCAGGACATCATAATCAAATCAGCTGCTGCATCAAAATAATGTCATGACACCAGAAACCAGGATATCAAAAGTTATAACATATAGGTACAGTACTACTGTACCACAAAGTCGGATGCAAAAACTTCAGAAGACAAAACAATCACTTTTCTCCTTGTTCAAAAAGAATGTCACTTTGAAAGAATTTAAGTAAATAATTTATACAATTTATAGACTTCAAAGTTATGTAACTACTACTGATATTTTTGTCTCTTGGGTAAATTGATGCGGAGTTCAAAGCATGGACATTCAAGAAACGAATTATATACAGTACGGTACGTACTGTACATGATTGTAGCAAAGGGATATCCAAACTGCAACAGGAACACGATTCAGAAGGAGTCAGATGAATCGTGAATTTTCCAGCTCGAATACACTCTGGCCTATGCCGTATGCAAAATCTTTGGATTTTCAAGGTCAGGCCATGTAGTTAAGTAAATTCTTCATCATTACCAAAGTACAAATAATTAGAAGACAGTGTGTAGAAACTGTAGATCTAAATGTACTGTAGTTATTCATATTTAGATTTATATCAACTCTGTCAACCTTGTTCAAACCTGGGCAGATCTAATTCAATAAGTCATTAAATTTGCATGCCAATCATTCACAAGGGGGGATTCTTTTGGCCAAAAAACTGTAAAATGTAGCCGGGTGAAAAATGTTCAGGCACCAACCGGTAACGATGCAGACTACGACATAATACTGTATGAATGCTCCTCAGGCACACGTTGCAATCCATATATGACAGCCTCTCTCTCTCCTGCAGCAATTTCTGCTGTCCGTTTCTGTATGCTAGGGACTGTCCATAAATTATGTAGACACTTTTTTCACTTTTTTCACTCCCCCCCCCCTGGTAGACACTTGTATACAATTCATGTATACTATCATCGGGTTCAATTAGTTCCGGCCACTTTATCCTGGTCTTGAAGCAACCCTTCGCACAGGCCCCACGTTGAAGATGTGTGTGGGTGAGATCAGGTCTTGACTAAGGTCTGGGGACGGAAGTCTGTGGTTTTACTGTAGCTGTGGGGACCAGTTCCAATTGTGGGGACATTTGTCGGTCCCCACAGTCTCACACACGCGAAGTGTACCATTACAGTGGGGACATGTGTAAATTAGTGGGGACATGTCCCCACTATTTTCATTTGTAGGGTTTCACAAAAGTCCATTTTTCTCAGCCTAGGTTACTTAGGGTAGGGTAGGTTAGGTAGGGTAGGGTAGGTTAGGTTAGATTAGGTTAGGTTAGGTTAGGTTAGGTTAGGTTAGATCAGTTTACACTCGCAGTGAAAAGTGATCAATGTCCGTCCCCACGCCTTAGTCAAGACAAGAGTGTGTGTGTGTGTGTCTGTGTGAAGGGTTGCTTCAAGACCAGGATAAAGTGGTCGACACTCCGCATATGTTGCAGGATAACATGATATGTTGGGTGTTTGGTCAGGTGCAGATAAAATAATGTTTGTCGCCATCGGCTTCGTTGCCATTATTTTATGCTAGATATTTATCATCCGAGATTTTGCTCACAGCAGCATGTTAACAGTATACAGAGTGAATAAGTACGGGAACATCAAGATGGTCATCGAGACTCCAGCATGTGCCCAGGAGTTCTTCGCCAGTCGTTTCTGTATGGCGCACACCGCACAGCATCCTTAACCAGCATAATCATAGCGTGATCCAAGTTCTTAGAGGATAATGCCGACTCGTAATACACAACGCCACTGAAAGTGATTGAGATTCTTTGATAAACTTTTAAAATATACTGTATATTAGCACTTCTGCTGTTCACACATTGTAAATCAGTCAATGGGGAACAACAATAATATTCTGATCAGTGCATCACCCTAATGGCCAGAATGTGAGGCATGTGTAGCGGCTTGGTGTCTTCGGTGTCGATTTCTTTGTTCTGGATAATTATGTACTGTCGTACTGTACGGCCATCTCCTTCACATCTCCTTGCAAGTGTGGCCATAGATCTATGGTGAATGGTGACGGAGTCTGATATAGCTTCTGCTCGATGTTGCAGGAATAATATTATTGTAGTGTTACTGGCCTGTCGGTGAGAAGATCGAGTTAATCACACATCGCCATAACACTGCGAACAAGGTTCAATAAGGTTTCACAAAATTTTCCTGTTGAAATCACCAAACCATTCGATGCTTTTGTCAAGCCAGAAGTTGAACAAGAAAAAAAAAGGGAGTTGGCAACTTTGAAACTATACATTGGATTAAGCTTAAAAGGTGATTCACCTTGGAATTGAATAATTTAACAAGGATATCATAATTTTACATCCATGTTTTTATCTAGTGTATTACACGGCCGGATGAGTATAACCCTTTGGCCCAAGTGATGGGCGATGAATGATGTAGGTTTTTGAGCTCAGATCTTCAGGAAGTTTTAAAATAATTTGAATAGGATTTATGTACATTAAGGGAATTGGATATAGTTTTAAGCAAAAGTTGAATAAAATTTAATAACAGGTAAGGATTCTGAGTGTTCACCGAATTTACCCTCAATATTACGTTTCATTGTATACGATACAGTAATCTAGTGAATTTATTGCAATTTGCAATCATGTGAATTGTGACTAAACTACTGATCGAAAGTGACATTGATATGGAATAACATTATTTTATTTTTTCAAATGTTATGAAAGTTGGTAAGGTGTTATCAAAAAGTTTCCGGTAATTTCGTAACTCGACCCGAAACGTTTCACATCTACACTTTCACTCTTAAATCTACCGACTGCTAAATGAAAGGCATGAGTGATTATTATATTGATGTACGACAGACAGCAATAGACCGTTGCATTAATGTTGAGTCAAGAATGACACAAATCACGTTTTACTGTATGAACATTGATGCCAGTAGAGAGATATGCATATCCGGGCTGTACTGTGTTGCACACTATAACCAGAACAACACAACACACCTGGTAGATTTTTAACAAATTATACGCTAACATAAATTGGTGACAGGAGTTGTGATTTGTACAAGGTTTAACCCTTTGACGACGCGATGGTGGACATCATATGATGTCCGAGCAAACATTGCTGGAGGGCCTACGGACATCATATGATGTCCTGAGATTTGCCATGAAAACTTGGGACATTTTTCAGAAAATCGGTGAGGTCGGAATTTGACCTCTATTTTTTGGAAAAGTGGAAAAAAAAACTCAGGCCCTCGGGTAATGCAATGAAAAAAAAACTCAGTCGTCAAAGGGTTAATATGTTCAGTTTCAAGGCTGGGTAATGCATGGCTCCCGAGAAAATAATAGAATATACAGTAATTATGTTCAAATGTTAATTATAAGAATCGTAGCCCTGCACATTCTCATGTAGGCGTATCACATAAATGATTTAATCCAATAACATATAAAAGAGATTACTTTGTTTCTTTCGTAAAAATCCAAAATTCTTCTCATAAATCTAATCAGAAAGCTATGGACAAAAGTGTCGTGTAAGTCACGTGTTTAGTGTCGTGTAAGTCGCGAAAGAAATAATTTATTTTCTGTAAAATTAATAATATAACACCAAGTTCACATAATAATATTTTAATTTGTGTCTGGGTCTTTGAAAATATCCTCACTTCCATAAAAGAAATGTGAAGAATTTTACATTTATATCTGAAGCCCATGTTACGAGTGGCTTTCTTGTCGTGTAAGTCACTATTATTATTATTTTTTTTTTCCATTACCCCACGGGGGGAGTTATGCTACTCCTTAGGGGGGGTGGGTTACCACCATTGGAATTTGATTTTTTGGAGCGAGTTTAAGAAGATCTTAATTAGTGTACTCCAAGGGTGGGTGGGAGCACGGAGCCTTTAGTCATCCAAGCACAGTATACTGTGCTTGGATGACTAAAGGCTCCGTGGGTGGGAGGGGATGTGCAAAGTGCAAGTGCAATGTCTCTAATCGTCATTTTGTGAACTCCCCCGGGTGGCTTAGTCTATCGGAAATTGCCACCCGAAACGAAGCCAGAGATGGCCCAACTCTGCACGGATAAAGGTGGGAACCCCGGGTGGGGATTGAACCCGGGACCTTAACTTCCGTGGGCGCGCGCGTTACCGCGGCGCCACTCCGTCTCCCCGAATTCATTTAAATATTGTTATACAACTGAACAGAAATGTGCAGCTGTTAAAACCAAAACATTAATTAACACTTGGACACTTACTGCCTATTTATGATTAAACATCCTTTCCTTAAATGCTCAAGTTTGTGTAAAAAAAGATGAAGTTAGGCAGGAACTGACATGAGTGTCATGTCATGAAAGTCATGCGTGGAATTATTAGCCTGTAGCAACATTTAGGCCCACTTGATTCGGAATGTCCCCTACATTTCGAGGATTTTGGTTCATTGACTGTCTCCAAGTCAAAAACAAATTTGATGCAAAATGAATGAGTTACGAATGACCTCAGGAACATGGAAATAGCGATGAATTTCCATGGACAAATATCGTGTTGCATAGTGTTATTATTAAGTCGGCATATTTACTGGTTTCGTACATCCTTCAAACGAGTTCAAAGTATGTATGGTATAGAATTCTTTGCCGATATCGGCATGCAGCCTCCAATATTTAACTCAAGACCTCAAGTGACACTTTTACGGATATCGACCTTTGATTTCTGATATTCGCCTACAGAGTCTCCGAAATAGATTACAGAGAGTTACAGTTAGTAACATCGGTAATTGGACATCTGATATCAGTAATTCAATTTAGGATGCCTGTGAAATAAATGTTAATATCGAGAATTGTCGGCGTAGAACTCTTTCTGACGTCAGCAATAATTCTAGGGATATCGACATTATTTTCTCATTCCGATACAGCCTACTTGATCATATTGATAATAAATTAAGTAATAATAATTGATGGGAACTGACGAATGGTATACCATATTTGAGGGGTGTGGTGGAAAAAGTCGATAACCCACAAAAGTATCATTTTTCAGGAGAGCGAATTTAAGTTTGCATTCTCTTAACAAAATCATAGGGACTTCGAGTTTTGATCTAGTCCGTGTGGCCGTCTCGTGCATGATACGTGAACTTGGAGTAGCTATACCACACTGTTTGTCGTGTCTTTTACATAGTTGCTAGGTGTTTAGGTCAAAACTGACAAACATGAGTGGGTTATCACATTTTTCCACCATACCCCTCATGGCATGAGCTTGTTCTTGCTTCAGCTACCGTAAAAACAAATTCCTCATAAAACCACATTCGTAATTCTTCGCCGCGGACATGAAATCAGCTTCGTCGGCCAATATCGGCATGAAGTGAATATTTAGTCTCGTTTTACGTAAGTACCACGCTTGTGCACAATACAAGCAAGTGTTGATCTTGAGATAAATATCTGTGTGAGGGATTTCGAAATCGCACTCCGTGTTTCCCAGATTTTAAGATACCGTACTCTAAGATGTTTACATCATGACGTATATAGTCGAACCGCGGTATTTAAGTGGGCATGCTCACAGGTATATGAGCAGTAAGATGATGGGCACAACGAAATTACATATAATATTGTACAGAGGTAATACGGAAGGGTTTTATAAGGGGAAGTAAATATCAGGATTGCAAGAAAAGGATTACAATAGTAATTTGTGCGCAAGTTCGAGGGTGTCCATATTTTCCATCACATAAGTTTTATCGCAGGTGAGCATATTTTTTTTGTCAACTTGAATTTTTCTAATGACATGTAACAGGTGGCGCGTACGGTGTATCCCAAAATTAAAACAGATTGTAAAGCTTAAATCCGGATGCTAAATTCTGTTCCCATCTTGGCTTAAGCAAGAGATTTACCTATATTACGCCCGGTAATAAATCGCCCTTGAAAGAAATTCTATTGAAGATGACCATATGACCTTTTTGAAAAATTTACATCCAAATATAATTTTTGGATGTATAAATTTTTCAAAAAGGTCATTTACGATGTAGGCAACAATAATTGTTGCCTACACCGTAATCAACACCGTGCTGCTTCCTCCCACACAAAAAGTAATCTACTGAACCATAAGGTAACTGTAACTTTCTATATTCTCTAATATAAGCACTTAATAACTCAAATAAATAAATAACTTTCAATGCTGCCTTAGCAAGGTTTACCTCTACACCTTCCAACCACCAATCCAGGTAAAACAAAAAGCCTTCATAATTGCTTACGGAAACAACCCTGATGCGACAGGCGGAAGAGCCCGGATTCAGGTTCGTGAGACGAATTTGAAAAAGTGAAACTTGTTCTCCTCCCCCCACCCTCTCTCTCCCACCCCATCCACCACAAAGTCCACACCAGACCCCGACTTGGAAGCCCACTTTGAAGGTAAGGTTGGTGAGCCTGTAGTAGGATTGAGAGAGAAAGGATTGGTGTCACAGTTTTTCCTTCTCCACAAAAGAGGTGGAAGAAGTCTAAATTTTTTTTCCTTCGCCATGATCACTCTCGTGGTTCTACTCGTCATATTAGCATCCACCGGTAAGTCCACTCCGGCATATAAGACTATGTACTTGATGTAGCGGCTCGTAATGTCAATTTCTTTACCGGGTCAAGTACTTTCCCCTGTCGTTTTTTTTTTTGTGTGTGTGTGTGCCTTCACGGCACGACTCGTGAAGGACATTCTCAAGGTCTGAGAGCAGTGCAATGGAACTGAGTAATAAGCGTGACAAAGTACGGTACGGTACTTCTTACACAGACTATAGATAAGCACATGGCTATTTGTGCTGTACAAGTATATGTCTCAGAGTTTACATCGAAAGAGCGCATATTGGTGGAGTTCAGGTTTTGTGAAGGTTTTCTAGGGGCTACCCGGCCGATTTTTATATTTCAATTGATTTGAGATGAATTCACAATACGCAATTTGAAACTTTCCTAGCTTTCCGGCTTTCTCCCAAATTTTGACAAGTTTCCACGATGGGATGGTCTCATGACATACTCTTCGGTAATTATATCGCCCAACTTTCTAACCCATGCACACGGCCCCCCCACCTCAGGGTTCATTGAATAATCATGTGGTAACACCCTTTTCTGGTGGATCTCCTAAACTTGAGATGCCAACAAAGAGGGTGTTAAATTCCTCATACTACAGTTGGGGAGAGTGAGTGAGGAAGTGGCAAGAATGAAAAAGAGCCTGGGGCTACCTAGTACCTACCAGAGACCAGTTTGACAAGTCCAGTTATGGGACTGCCCTAAAGTCTCTCCTCGCCCTTTTTCCATGCCGATCACAACTTTCGCTTCACCAGAATAACACATTCTTGTTTTGCAGACCTAGCTCCCTACTCAAGGGAAGAATATTAACAGTTATAACCCCACAAGGCCAAAACATACTTCCCGAGAAAGTATTGTTGTGATGTTTGTGCCATAAACGCGACGATTCGGCGAATCCTTCCAAAGTACGTCATGGCTGTGCTCTTTGACTGCACCTTAATTCCAAATGGTATGACAGGGTATCTCCACATCAACTGTGGACACCATGTCGTATTCCATGGTCATCGCAAATTTTTACCAAAATAAGCGGGTGAATTAGTCATTCATTCTGCTTAGATTAGAATGTCTCGTGTACAGTACGTAAGCTCTGAATGTCATGCAAATTCATTTTTGTTGAGTTATTGAACTCACAGGGTCATGTTGTGAAGGTGATCAGTCTCCTACACATACACAAGGTGAGAACTCCTATTTTGGCTGAATACCGGAAAGAAAACTGCTGGGTTCAAGGCCCCGGGTCAGTTTAGTACGGAAAGAGCATTACCTAAAAATTGCCATACTATATAAGTTCATATCTTATCGGTCATTCATTGCTGGTCAAAATTATTGAGTTAGGTATGCGTAATATAGGGTTATTATAGAGTCGCGTATTTTCTAAGATCCCATTCAATTTTTTTTCGCAATATTAATGGTCACCTTTAGAGAAATGGTTGCAAAATGGGAAATCCCATAAGGGCTCATGCAATATAATATTCAACCTTCAAATCCTCATATCTCGAAATCATTCCATTGTGACTGGCCTGCATTTCAGGTCTACATATAACTAAGGTAGGTTTAATTAGCATAATTATCCTTCTCTGAAAATAAGTAGAAAATGAAAGGGGGTGAAACTTGTATGAAAAAACAGACAAAACACTTAAAAGTGCACAAAATGTTAACAAATGGGGTGGGAGGGAAAGAGTCTCGGTTTCCTTGCTTACCCTTCATATTTAAAAAAGAGGATAACTTTATTGCTTTGCTGCTCAAAGCTACTACTTGAATGGCATTATTTTTTAAATATTCTTATAACTTACATTTACCATGTCTGGAAATTAGCCTTTGAATTTATTCGTACTAAACAAAGATAACAGATCATGTGACAAAAAGATATGTCATTCCAAGATTTCTGTACAATTCCTAATGTGTTCAAGGATTGTTGGACTGGACTATGTAATTTCATGGACTATAAATAGGGTGTTTCATAATGATTTAAACTTCTATTGAGAACTCTTTGGCATCAGAGGATCAATTTATGTGGAGGTGTCACTTCATCTCCACCCAACATTACTGATATAATGACCACAAATCAAGAAGTGTATCATGCTATCTCTTATGTCATGGATACGACACTTCCACTGCATAGTCCCCTCTGCTATACCTAATGAGATCACAGTTTAAATTGAAATGGTAACAACCACATTTCACATGGAAAGGTAAGGTGGGGCAGAGGGACTCATATCTGTCACATACTGTATATTTTTATGCCTTGTGTTTAACTAGGATGCTCAAACAAGATAACTCATCCTCTTAATTACATAATATCCAAGAAGTTTGTCTGATGTAACTTACTATAAAACACATTGTGTGACTGTAATAAATCTTATGAGATGAACTAGCCTGCAAGGATTGAGGGACAAAATATGCAGAAAGTTACCAAATCATAGTAGGCTATATCATGTACTGTACTGAATCAATATTGGCATAAATATGTAGGCCCTACTCTCTGATTATTGTTTGATTTCTAACAGTTTTGAAATGCAAAGTTAATCACGCCATGTCTCTACCTAGCTGCACTGAACAACACTTCATCACGCAGGCGCCGTGCAGATGAAGAATTTGTCTGCCCCGAGCAGTCTGGAAACTTTGCAGATCCAGTAACATGTCGCCGTTTCTATCAGTGTGTGGATGGATACCCATATGTGTCCAGGTGTCCATCTGGCCTCTACTTTGATGACATCAACAAGTTTTGCACCTTCAAGAATGAGGCTCGGTGTGGGCCAATTGCTACCAGTATGGCACAAACACACTGATTGCATGATAAGAATATTAAACATGAGTATTGTTACAGCTCCAGCCCCAGTTACTGAAGCACCAGATGATCTGGCTCTCAACTGTGGCATGGGACCTTGTGACCTGCCTGATTGCTACTGCTCTAAAGATGGCACCAGAATCCCTGGCAGCATTGATCCTAAGCGAGTAAGGCTTGAAACATTATTACATCTGAATGTTATGGCAAAGTAATTTTACAAGTTGTAGATGACAAAATCACCACCAGCAACACTAATAGTAAAAATTATACTAATCAACACATGTCAATTCCACAGGCACCCCAGTTAGTGATTATCACGCTAGACGGTGCAGTTAATGTGAACAACTATGACCACTACAAAAAGATCTTTATTGAGGATCGCAAGAACCGAAATGGCTGCCCCATCCGAGGCACGTTCTTCATCTCACATGAATACTCAAACTACCACATGATCCAGGAGTTGTACCACGAGGGACATGAGATTGCACTTCAGACGATTTCGTAAGTACCGTATGCAGCATACACAGGTCCTTGAAAATCATGAGAGCAGATATGTAATGCATGGAGGAGGTACTTTTGCTACAATATCAAGTTTCGCTTTCCTTGCTGACACCAGAATTCTCAAATGTAAGGAAACACTTTATCTGCAAACTGAAAACTGAAAAGTATGTATAGTCACACTGCTCATATAAAAAATAATGTGGTATGTGTAAAAAACTTTTGGACTTAATGATGCTGTAGTGTGGATTTTCTGCAGCTTTACATCCATGGTTGGGTAATGAAATTTGATTGTCCTGTACCATTACTTCTTATGGTTAAAATCTGTCATAGTACATGTGTAAATAGAGATGCCTATTTCTGTACAGGTTGAAACAAGGACTTGAGAACAGGGATTATGAAGAGTGGACACAGGAGGTGTTGGGCATGAGAGAAATTCTTGTCAAGTTCGCCAACATATCCCGGGAGGACATATTGGGAATGAGAGCACCATATCTCAAGCCAGGAAAGAATGTCCAGTATGAGGTCAGTATTTTGACATGTCTTACACCTCTTGAGTTATGTGGGTGTGCCTTTTTTTTTTACCTCGTGATACAACTATAAGCCGTTATAGGGGGGTGGTACACCATCATCAGTTTTCCAGTGTATATGTTAGGCTCAAACCCCGAAAACGGCCATTGCGCGAAAAAACCGTCCATTCTGCAGAGTGATCTGTGCCAAACCATCCATTCTGCAGAATGGATGGCGCATTCTGCAGAATGCTCCATGTCAAACCGTACATTCTGCAGAATGCTCATTGTCCAACCATCCATTCTGCAGAATGGACGGTTTGACATGGAGCATTTTGCAGAATGGATGTTTTAAACCGTCCATTC
>JYFJ02003515.1:0-40649 GCA_000934665.2 Catajapyx aquilonaris | reverse complement strand
GCTCTAATGAGTGTCACTACCTTCAGGTGGAAGGACATCATTATCAGCCCGCGCCATCTACCTTAGGCTCAGAACTTATTGGACGACCCTCGTATGTCCGGGAGGGAGACGAGTGCTATATTGCATTTGGATAGTATTCTCTGGACATGGTCAATCCAGTGAAACCTGTTCCGGTAATTGAGAGCGCGTTTCGGCGGAAAGCTTGTGATAGCAAGAAACCTTCCTCGGCGTTATGCAGCTTGGTCAAAAAACGAAGGTTTTAGTTAGCTTTATACGCAATGGTTCAACGTTAAGTCCGACATTTGTCTGCTACATTTTGTAAAATGCTAATGTTGGTGTTTTTTAAGGGCAGCGATAATGGTATCTAGACTATTGCAAAGTCCGATCACCATGTACAATGTGCTTATAGTGTTCTCAATGATAGAAAATGAGGATTTATACTGTTTAGAAATTGTAAGTCGCTTTTTACCGAGCGCTGTTCCTGCTGTAAGTGTATAGAGACAAGTAATTGGGCATCCAATAATGAATTCGAATACGTCTCCCAATGTGCTGTAGATCATGTTCATCTAATGATCGCTGAGCTGAGACCAGGTCCAGGCCGGCCTCTCGGAATTTCTAAGGTTCACAGACCTTGCAAATATGTCAGCCTCCCCAGCGAGGTTTATAGGAATTGGCATTAACAAATCATAAACTCGATAAGCTTGTTCATAGAAGTATGCCTCTCGGCTTGGTAGGTTTCAGGGTTTCCCAAGAGTGACAAAGAGCTTGTCGCGGGCACTTGCTTCAGGGTCACACGCTTTAATTTTTGTCAAGAAAACATTAACACTGGCTTGAACGTTAGTCAGTTTGTAATGATTTTTTTTTCAAAATATTTCCTCTACTGACCATGACCCACTTGAAAATGGATGTTGCAATCAATCTTTTGGCCGATTGATTCTTTTGTAAGCTTAGCCATAATTTTTAGTATTTTCTTCGTTGCCTAAGCACTTGAGGCTTTTACTTCCAATTTTTCTATATTTTTCCTTCAGCCTTTTAGCAACACTTGATAGTTCATGTCGCGAGCGTCTACTTCTTTCAGTATGATTTAAATAGTACCTTTGATATTTTTGTGATATCGACGTGAAGCTTCCCTTAATATGTTCAGCGTGTCGTAAGGAGTTATTGTTTTCCTGACCATCCGGCTGACGTGCATGATAACGACGAATTTGTTCACAAATTTTCTCAGGGAGACTGGCATGGTAACGAGTGTTTGTTTCCCGCATCTTGCTCCGGGTGAGTTAGCTTGTTGCCTCAGGGTACTTATCTGAATGTCGGGCTTCTTCCTCCTTCAGTTGCTCCCTTCGGTCCTTATCTGTGGTTTTTGACCTCCCTCGGTTTGTCGTCTTACGACGTCCAAGGTGCTTACCACTAGCAGTAGCTGTTGTCAGTGGTTGTACCACCTCCGTTAGTGGAATGGACATGCCTGAGGTCGCGTCTCAGTTACCTCTTGTAGCCAACTCCTCTTCCTGTTGTTCACCAACGTGAATCCGTCCTCGTCATTGATCTTAATCTTGAAAGAGAGCGTAGTCACCCTCTCTCTTGAATAGTGACAGTGCGTGGTATAGGACTTACATACTCCCGTACTGTTATGTTACAGTATCGCAAGTCTTACATTGGCTGAAGTAATCAGTGGTGCTGGGTGGACAGCATGAGCCCCTGTTTTAGCAATACTCTTGCTGGCACCTAAATAACGCAGTTGAAAATTTATTCTATTGGTGGATGAAGAGCCTTTTACTAATGCAAAAGGATCTTTTGCAATATTTTAATTTATGAAACAACTTCCCATTGCGTCGTAATGAGCCCCTTGTCCGTACCTCAGAACATGTTCTCGACCTGCCACTCCTAATAATGAGTATGGTCCCGATCCATCAACTAATACAATCGTGATACGGCACTGCCATTTCTCTGTTGCTGCATGTACTTCTGCAGCTGAACCAGAACTTCCGGTTTTCAACATGTAATTCTTTGGCAACATAGGCGAAGTTCTTGTAGTTAGTAGGCTATATGGACACAGTCACCTTTGAGGTGCGTTTGAAAACATACAAATGTACATTACTAGCCTAATTGAAGTGTTCAACAATTGATAGCTGCATATGTTCTGAATATGTGAGTCGTCAGGAGAGACGTGAGAGGTCGAGTCGGTGTTGGTAAGGTGGGTTTTGAGCTAGTATCTTGGGTGTTATGGTGTATTTGTGCCTTCCCCACATTGGACTTCAAATAATGTGCTGGGAGACCATGGCACTGGTACAGTAGTACGTACTTGGGTGACCATGTACATGGATTATTGCTCGATTTTGTTGGGATGGTGTTATCGTCATATATTTTCTGAAGGGCTAATTTAGCCTGGTTCACAGTGCAACTGTTGGAGAAGGTTCTCATAAAGAAATTAATATCTTCATGGTGCTTAATATGTGGGTCATTAAAGGCGCCCAGTTAGTTGTCAAATTCGTGAATATATTAAAAGCTTCTGCTAATTATAATAGGATTTAATTCAACTGCAGTTCCACTGTTTTCTTCTTCATTTTTGGATATTTGGCTTGTATTTATCGTATGGGGAAAAGTGGGGTACATTGCAGTTTATGTAGCATTTCTCTGGTTGGTTATGTACATTGCACTTAATTGCTGGTTGATTTATGTACTATTAATTGTCAGTCTTTCCTCTGTTAATATGAGGGTCCTCATGATGGTCTGTGGGTTGTGTGATGCATACTTTCTCAGCACAATCATCAACTGGTCATGCTCAATAGTTATAATTCAAGTGACCTCTTATCAACTGCGGAGGGTTTGGCTCTCTCATCTTCAAGTTCTGATGTCACACGTTTGCCCGAGTTCAGCTACGATTTAATAGAAGGTGTCCTCAATTATTGATCTCTTTCCGGCGGCTTGTGAATGAGAAAATCTTTCCTACACTCAGATTTAGGATTTCATAAAAATTAATTTACAATATATGGCTGCACAGTCGAAAAATACCCACGGCATTGGTTTTGCAAACCCTGGAATTATTTAGGTACTGTCCTTCTCCACCTAAATGCTTGTCACGCTGCAACTTTGAGGTTTATGCTGGGGTTCTAGGGGTTATGCAAAACTGAGCTGACTGCCACATTCAGGGTAACATAAAGCTGACTTGGTTTGCGTCTACCAAAGCTGGTTGAAGCCGCCGTCATTGGAATGAGTGGTCTGTGTTGCATAGGTTCAGATGCATGTGGTACAGTCTGAGTAGGGAGGTTAACAATAGCTTACCCGTTATGTTTTCCTTTCTTAAATGACAATTATTGTATGTGTTATTGAGGTAGCGGTAGTAATGATTTGTGGTGAAAAGTCTAATTGATTATTAGCCAAAAAGGGTGGTTATAATGAACTACATTGAGCCCAATGATAATATGGTGTCAGAAAATTGATAAATAATTGTTTGCTAGCTCAGTTAGGCACATAGCGGCAGTAGCTTTTCGTAGATATTGTTCAACACGACATCAGCAGAAGCTGCAACGGATCTTGTCACTATTTCTGGTTACAAAATAATGTTTCAAAATACATTATGTATGTCCAACTCCCGCCCACCTCTGAGGCCTATACATATAATAATTAATGGTGTTTGCTCTGTCAGGTAGTTCTTCTTTTGGAGATTTTTGCGATGGTCACGATTTGGATAGCATGTTTCATGGCCGCCTTCTTAATTTGATGACCACCTTTGTCTGTGAAAAATTATTGTACAGTATTGTTTTCTTTACACCACAGATGTTACTAGTATGGTGCCTTCCATTACTTGTCTACTTCTGTTTCCCTCGTCGTGGGCCTGCTGCATCATAATACTCGCTGCTTCCTGAGATGGCCAGCGTCCTTGTGGGAAAATACTAGTGATGGAAGAGTCAGCACTTCAATATTATTTTAAGAGTGTGGAAATACAGCTTAACAGAAAAAGTGCTGCTGTAGCTATTTCTTCAACTTCGAAACCCTGTCAGGGTTATCATACCTTGATTATTACACGACCGACATCTATTATAGGGACATGGCTGTTTTATTTGTCCCCCTGTTTCCTTTATCAGGTGTGTAATCTGACGTAACAAATAATATTGTTATCATAGCAATCCGTCAATATGCGTTATTTTATTTCACAGTGCATCTGGGACATAATCACTTGAATAAGTTAATTTTGGATGCAAGGACTTCGCAAGGGCAGGGCAAGGGCCTATTATTGTCCTACCCTGCACTTGAACTTCCTACACTTGTGATTGTCACTAACTTGTTAGTGTCAAAGTATCCATGGTTTTGCATATTTGCACCAACCATTCCATCGTGTTACGGAGTCTGGCCAGACCGTAAGCCGTAAACGATGCAAGTGAGAAGGCCAAACAGCTACTTACATGCGCACCCCAACACCTGCTTGGAATAGCAATGTTAATATCAGGTATATTTTGTTGTTCACATGCAAAGAAAGATTACTTTAGTTCTTTTAGCAGCATTTTGGTTAGCTTTCCACCATGGCGAGCAATAACCAACTGGTTTGGAGACAGTTATTCCCACCAATTCTTCCGAAAATAGTCAACAATAAAATAATGACCCCACTATCAACCACAGCCGACGACAACGCCATTTTTTGACGATTTATGGACACAATTATTATGTATGTGCAAGTGAGCTCAGCCACCACAAGGTTATGGTTTCGTGTAGATTTCATGTCTTCTTCTGTTGTGTATAAGATCATTTAGGGAAATCCAAATGCAGTTCATATCTATGACATACGAGAAATAAGCGAATAAGAAAAATAACATACGAGCAATATTTGCCATCCAGTTTCTAAATCTCCAGCTTTCGTGGACCACTCCTCATGTCTTTGTGAAGGCGATCAACGTGCTCAGTTTGCTTGGCAGTCTGGTTCAGAGAGGGCCTCTTCCATCCTCGTCCTTATCTTCAGCTCCCAAGTTTCCCAGTAGGGTGGATATTTGTTAAACTGACGCCATGATGGATTGTCCAATTCGAACGGCCTCCTACAGTCTACATGATCTACAGTTCCGACATTGGTGAGTCTGTCAGGAGCTCACAGTCCGTGCAGCTCCTTGTAAAATCAAACGTATGGTTCTTAGCATCAGATTTCATTATCTGGGAAAGAGACCTTCTTAGTATCTCCTTGCCCTTCTCAATTTTCAGGGGTTAGTTTTTAGGGAAATATCATGTACAACGTGCACATTTTCGATATCAAGCAGATCTTTGAAAATGTATTAAGTTACAAGGAAAAGGAGAGTATAATATTCTGAGACACAAGTTCTCGCTTATAGTTAGTGTTGTGCCCACCAAACTGGTTCACACTAGAGAGCAGCTAGAGAGACTTCTTTTTCTTCCAGGCTTTCTAGTTCATACTAATCAAGTTGTTACATCCCGCTGGGAAATATAATAACTTGCAATCTGAGTCTGTCAGTCACAAAACATGACTGTACAATATTTTTCTGGTTACTGCCTATATTCATTGGGTAAACAAACATTTATCTGAAATGCTTACAAGGTAATGGATGACACTTTTCGTAAACTACAATAATTTCAATGCATTTCAGACATGCCTGCGAAGTACAGTAGATGTGATGTTGAAACCCGAAATGATAATTGAGTTTAACATTATGATAGTCTTTTCATTTTATCAGTTACAGCAATGTACATGTGCTGTATCTTTGTGGGATTTATTTCATCTACAATCAGCTTCATATAGGAGTATTGATTGATAGGAGTATGGTCAGGTGACGGTTTCATGAATGATGATTATTATAGGACTCTTAGCCGGACACAGTACGGAACATGACCTGCTTGATGGTCCCTTCCTGGCCAATATTAGTCATTGCCAGGGCCGCCCCCTTCTGTGATTGGATGCCACCCTGGACATTGCAAACGAAAATTATACCCCACTGCTATACCAAACCTGTTAAGTACAACTGTATAACAGGTGATTCATCATGCACCAAGTAGTTGACATGATTAACAGGTAACTATAGAATTTTCAACAATTTTGTAATTAACTGACATTTCTAATTTCAAAGACATTTAATTACTGTACTTCACCTGTTTGCTATGCCGACCACTTACGATCTCATTTTTTTTCTTAAATGGAGATGTGGATGGGAATTACCTGCGGAGGAGGCAGTCTGTAGAGTACCTCGGATTACTTCATGGCAACCTTCTGGACATGGAAAATCAGCTTATATTTCCTTTTCAAGATCCTGTACCCGCAATCACATGGGCTGAAATACTTGCTCTTATTTCAGACAGAACATTTCGCTCAGTTGATAAGGACCATGTCACGTTCGTTAATGAATCTGTCGTGCATGGTCTTGTTGACGTTTTTGCTTGCTGAATACCTCAAGTAGCCTGACAATCTGATATTAGTCCTGCAGGGTAGTAAGCATTTCCTGAAAAATATCACACAATGGTTGTCGGGGGCACGATTTATCATCTCCAGATTATGGAGGACCTTGTAGAAACCAGCTCCGTCATGCATAAGTTTAGCATTTTATTCAATAGTACAGACACACCGTACGAGTACTATCCTACTCTGCAAACACACACTCCACCAGTCTTGGCCGAGAAAGTATGAAAAAGGAAACATTCATCGGTGGATTTTTTCCTCAAGTTGGAAGTTTTTAGTTTTTAGTCGGACACAAAATGTGGCTTCCCACTCGAGTTGCAAGTCTCACCATGATTCATTGTAATGAACTGTGTCCTCTTTTGGAGAGAAAAAAAATAAATGTTGATTTGAATTGGTGTCCCCGTACTGGGATGGTGACAGGGACTGAAAACAAGTCATTGGATGACTCAATCTTACATTCATGTTACAGTTATCTGTTACAGACCTGGATGGTTACAAGAACAAGTTTTCCACATACGTCGTAACACCTTAATGGACAGGTTTTTGATGCGCAATATTTTAGCATCTACAGTCATCATGAGATATCTTGTTTAGACTTGTAATTGTAATAGTATAAGTGCGCTCCCGCGGAGAGGAGCAGATAGGGTCCTCCCTCGCCATATAAAATAATGGAGATTAATTTTTCCTCATGTTTTATCCCAGTGTACATGCAACTTTGGAATTCTAATAGCTGTATGGGTAATTTCAGGCACATCATAGGTTATTATGCCTGATTCATAATTAGGACTGAAGACTGCAATGCAAAATATGCTGCTGCCTTGTTTGCTGCTACATTCTCCACCAAAGTGTTGTGTGGCTCTTTATTGCGCTAGATAACACTCTGTGCACAAGTGTTGCATCGGAGAGCTCCGAAATTTTATTCAGTCTTTACAAATTTCGCTGTTTGTCTGAGAAGTCTTACTTCGAGTTATTGATCCCTGTTTCCAGTTGAAAATTTCCTTAGAAACTATGTTGGTAGTTTTTCTACTTCGGTTAGATAACTGATACCCCAGACAGGCAACCCATATTCCACAATAGGGATTACTTTAGAATAAAACAGCTTCATCGCGATTGCAACGTCATGTCTTGTCTTGTAGGGTTTCACCTTCCCCTGTGTACGAATACAAGAAGTTGAATCACAAGCTGAAATGGCGTGAATGAACAGCCAGGGGGTTTGGGTGTAGTTCGTGTTCCGCCAGGAAGGATGTAAAGATGATTCTGCTTCACCCTCTTGAATCCCGTATACAACCAGATTGCTTCGTCGGGATTGATTCTCCAGTTTTTCCATATGATCTTGAAGGAAATGCAGATTGCTGGTCACCGCCGTCAACTGGGACTGAAGCACCATGTTGATGCCTCCATTGCTGACATGAGTTCGGAAAACTTCACGGACCTCCTGGCTTCGAGATCCGTCAGCGCTTTGTTGTGTGAGTCCTCCTGAACCCTCTTGAGCTTGTCCATTGGGTCAACAAGAAGCTAGGCTACTTGGTCCACCGGAAAGCCTTGCTGTACTTCCACATATTTTAAATGGGAGAGGAAAAGACTACTTGAGTTTATTCCTAGAGTCCCCCAGTACAGGATCTTTATGTTATTTAATGATATTCAAGAACGGCAGATTGTGCAGGTTTATAAAATTTTTTGTGACGTGATACAAAAACTGAATTTTTGTGATATCCAACTTAACAATGTATTGTGTGTGCCTCCCTCCCATACGGCCTAGGCTTTGGGAGTTAAATAAATTATTATTATTATTATTATTATTATTATTATTATTATTATTATTATTATTATTATTATTATTATTATTATTATTACTTCCACATATTCTCCACCAAAGTGTTATTTGGCTCTCGATATATTAAAATATCTTTGTCAGATTGGATCTGCCTGGCTGCACTATGAAACAGAAGTGCTCTCTCATGCGGCAGTTTGTGCTGCAATATGCCTGTGGTCTCTGCATGAGTAAATATAGTGAGCTCCCATAGCAGCAGCACTCAAGTGTTGAAGTAGTCATGGCTGAAGTGTAATTATTGAGAAATGATATTGAAGCACTTTACATCCAATTGAGCCTTTTAGCGGGCATGTGTTTCAGTCGCAGTAGGGAGTCCAATTCCTTTAAAAAAATACGTATTTTGAATATTAAGGTGCCAACTACTGATGTGAGACTTGACAGTTGCACGTGTGAGAATCCCTTCAATATTGTTGCAATATATCACCCGTTATATGTATTTGAATTTCTTTTGATAACTATTCGACTACTGGCAGGGCATCGAAGCCGGCAAGATCTTTGTTGGGAAGATGCCAAAGAAAGAGTGACACCAGTCCTTCCTCTCTTCTTATTTCTCTTCGCTTCTATATCAATGTGACCCACCGTTGTATCTTGTGATTTCGATGTGGGGTTAGTCATTTTGGCTCCTTCCCACTGTTTAGAACACGTGTATTCAAAGTGATTCGAAGCTGTAGGTGTTTAATACAAATATATTTCTTGGGCACCCTTTTCTGTAACTTTCAAATTACATTGTACGCGTACATTAGTGTAATGGTCAGGGACATATGTGCCATCTATCTTTACGCCAACAAGTGTGTTGCAATTTGTAGTAATCTACTCAATATGCCTTTGTATTTTGCTGATTGTGTTGCAGATTTGTCATTTTACAATTTGGTGCCAGTGCCCAATAAGCCAGATTTGTATTCACAGACGGTTTCCTGTTTTGTCGGTTTTTCGGATTACGTAGTCACCAGGGAGAGGAACACACTTTAATGTCTTGCTGATGACATCCATTAAGGTCAAGCCAACCAACTGGTGGAGGAAATGTGATGCTTTGTGGAATTGTTTCAGATGCCGTGTCTTCATGCAGCATCATCACGAATTTGGTTATGATGGGATTCTGGAGAAGGACCCCACGAGTCTCGTTTCACCTGGTCGGGTGATGGCCTTGAAAAATGCTCATATCAACTTCCACCCACTGTTCGTATGTAACGCGATCCACAATGACCTGGCCAAATATTTTTTCAGTAGCTCTTTTAACTAGCTGAATTTAAGGGTAAGTCGCGCGCTTTTGAAAAGACATTGTTTATGCACTCCATACATCATGCAGTAGAACAATACTTCCATACCTCCCTGGAGTTTGCGAATTTTTACTGTATATTTACTGTATTATTATTTACTGTATATATACAGTATACTGATGAGTCCATTTCAAATCAATCACTGTTACAAGAATAAGCTTTTTTCGATACGTCATCAGAGGGTCTTTCTTTCTGTCCGTTGTGCATTGGGCCATTCTTCAATAATGCATGGACAAAGTCAAAGCGGCGCGCTTTGAGGTCACTACCATACCCTGTATAATTCATCCGGCATTTTATAGTCAAGGATTTATTAAATTCTTCAAAAACTACAAATAATAATGTACTTAATGATATTCAATAAAGCATTCAATAATAAACGTGTTTAAACGGACTGATGGGTCTTTTAAAAATAAATCACTTTTCCCCTAGGTGTCTTTATCCCTGGTGCCTCCATGCAGACGCACATCTGCGCACTGTGTGGTAATGCATGTAAATGTACGGAGTAGGTATAATACAATATTACTCTTGGTCGAAGGAAACCTGGGCCTCGATTCACAGGGTGTACAATATGTTTTGTTTACTGCCGACTTGCAATTCCTAAATCTGTAATTTTCTGCAAACAAACCTTTCACTTAAATGTTTACAGGATAAGTTAATGCATTCAGTCTGCGAAGTAGATGTGATTTTGAAACCCGAAGTGATATTGTGTTTGACTTGTCATTAGTTTCATTTTATAATAAAAGTAATAATCTAGGTAGTGCGTCTCCTTTGTCTTTGCGGGATATGTTGCACTTACAATCGGATTCGTAATGGAGCACCTTCTATAATAACATGAATGAGTTTGGTCAGGTTATGGTGTTTTGAATGATGGCGCTCTTAGCTGGACACATACTGCAAGTATTGGGTTGAAGCTGCAGAAGGCATGGACAACAATTCCACATGTGTCAGATACGTACAGAGTAATGGTCGCGGGCGTTGGTTTATTATTCCTCTTTCATTCCCTGAAGTGTAACGGTTTGTTTCTGTTAAGACAATTCGGGACGCAAAAGGTCGACAGGCAAAAATGTCACCGCGTTGGAAGTTGACAGAATCTGAAAACATGTACTGGTTGGATTCCTGTGAATGACTTTGTGGAATGTAATGTGTGGTTAATAAAGGAATGTTGTGAGATTTATTCAAAAGAGCAGCCATAAGGGCCGATTGCTGGATTGCAAATGATTGCAGCACTCCTTGTAGCATCTCTCGATCTTGCCGCCTTTCCTCCCTTTCTTCCCCCGCTTCTTTTTTTCTCGCCTCCTTCTCGTACCCAATAAAAGCATTGGCAACATCCTCCGCAATCTCTTTTTTACAAGTGTATAACTGGGTGATTCATCATGAATCACGGACCAAGTAGTTGGTTGATATGATTAACAGGTAACTATAGTGTTTTCAACAATTTTGTAAGTAACTGACCTTCCTAATTTCAAATGGGATGAAATACTTCCTCTTATGTCATACAGAATACTGCGCTCAGTTGACAAGGATCATGTCGTCTTCGTTAATGCGGAGCCCTTTTGCTGTTTTCGCCTCAGGTAGCCTTCCTCTGACAATCTAGCGTGAGTCCTGTAGGGTAGTTACCATTTGATGAAAAATATCAGACTTTGGTTGTTGCCGGGCGTGATTCGTTCATCATGTTCCTTAGCGGTTTTTCCCAGATTATGGGGGACCTTGTAGAAACCAGCTCCGTCGTGCATAATTTTAGGATTTGGTTTAATAGCACAGTACGAGTGCTATCCTACTCTACAAGCACACACTCCACCAGTCTTGGCCAAGTTAGGAAAAGGACAGGTTCAACGCTGGATTTTTTCCCCAAGAAAAGTAATGTGCTGAAGGCCTCCTCAATGTCTTCAAGAATGAGCCGTGTCTGTCTGGCAGCTCGTAGATATCCCTCTAAAATGCAGGAAGAGCCCTTCATAGCTGGTGTTTCCCTATGAGTGGTTACCAATCCAACAATGTCAACAAGCTGAAGCTTAAACAGCACGTGCCAGTTAGGTGGTAAATCCCGAAAAAATTGAGAGCATCGGAATCGTAGTGGAGCATGATGTTTTCACGAAAAGGTATTTTTGACATCCATGCACCGTATATGCCTGTATCATGTAAATATCCATTCTAATATTAGTGTTTGACTCGGGATAACAAGTGCTTAGGAAAGACTCTGGTCACTCACTCTTCAAGAGTATAATTTCCAGATAATACACAAACCTGGTAAATCTATGCCTCATGTAGATGCACTTTCTCGGATTTCTGTTAATGCAGTAACCACAGAATTCTCAGCCATTTGGGATCGTGCATCTCTGGAATACGGAGCTATACTGGTCAGAGCTACCAAACAGTGTCATGTAGCAGATATGCAATGGGTAGAATCTATCACAACAAAAAAAGCATATAAATTGATTATTGAAGTAATGCAATTGAATGCGACTTTAATTGACGGTGACATTCCTGGAATTCGGCGCTGTTCGCCCTTGGTTAGGTGCCCGCAGTACATCGCCCGATGGTATCTCCACCTGATCGTGGAGGTGGTGCTGGGGGGGGGGGGGGGGGGGNGGGGGGGGGGGGAGGGGGTTGCGTATCTCCAGTGACTCCAAGAGCTATGCCGGCGGTAGCTTCGTCTACTCGTAGGGCCACCCAAGCCGGACAGGTCTTTGGGATAGGAGACAAAGAGAGATACGTATGTAACTGGTCTTTAATATTGCGACGCAACTATAATTCATTATCATGCAATGTCTGAATCCACACGATGTCGGATATGACCTGAATTAAGTGGCATAAATAATAATTAATAAAAAAACAGCGTGATTTGTTAGGCGAGAAACTAATTTATATCCGATCGATACACAAATATCATGAATAACACTGCTTAACTATAACTATGCATTGAATCTCTCTGAAGACGACGATGGACGAAATTCAGTGGATGGAAGCCATGCAGGTGTTATATTGTAAGCAAAGTAGACAAGTCGTGGAGCATCGGAATCGCAGAAGAGCGTGATATAAATAATTAAGAACCGTCTTTTTTAGCAATGAGGTTACATGAAAAGTGTTCTGTAGACGCAGTAGTCGTAAAAAGGTGAAGTAGTGACATGGCTTCTTATGGAATTATTTATTCACTACATCACTGCCTGTAGTATGAGAACATGTAAGGGAAGATATTAAATCATGTGCACATGTTTATAATCCATAATATGACATAATGAAATTTTATCCCCAGTTTGAATTGATATAACCTACCCTTAGACTTGATTCCACATTTATAGTGCATGGATATTGCTACATAATTTCATGGAGCAATTTGACGCATCGTGACTGGTAGAATAACTACATAGGTTGTTTAAAATCTGTAAAAGTACGTAAAAAACAGTAGCAAAAAGTTGTGATTTCGGATTTTCGTCTACCTCATGAGTTTCGGAACGTCTTTATTTGCTTCTTCGGGGAGAGGTGAATAAAAAGTGAGTCATGCGGAGTCATGCAGCAAGAATGATCATCTGATCATGATGTATGACTTGTCGATGTAACTATATCGCGGTGCAATTATAACCACATATACAGTAGCCTACTTGATATCCTACATTCACTGTATTTGTTAAGTCACCTGCTGCAATTCCTTGCGGGTAATGGATCTGTGCCAAAGACACTAGGTTTGGGTTTCGTAACAGTATAAAAGGTTTTACATGTAATGTGCCATCCGTACAGTACACCCATGCAAGTTGGCTGATCATACAACAAACAAGATGACATGAAATCCGTGGCATTTATTGACATTGTCATTGCTAACAAATATTTGTTGGCGATATCCATGGAAATTCTTTGACTGTTTAGAGAAACACAAGAGTGGTTTCGAAGCGGGTAATTTTTTAAAAGGGGGTGCTTTGTTTTTTAAAAAACCCATTAAGACGCCGACAATGTGGAAGAAAAAGGAAGCCGCCTTGAAAGAATCCATGTTAAGGAACATGCCAAATGTAGACGTTGTGATCGACTTGCAGAAGACCATTATGAGGCTGACCGAACAGGTTGCCATCGCCAGGTCTGAAACAGAGGAAAGCAAGATAGAGAACGAGTGGTTGCATAAACAGCTCAAGATGACTCGCGCGGACAATGAGACGTGAGTTGCACAAAAGCCATGTTTCAGATTTTACATTGTAAATGTTCTCTAATCCCTTCCAGCTACCTGGATTGTACCACGAAACGTGTCGAGGACAAGATCGCCGAGGTAAATGAGCTGGTTAGGAAGATGGAGGAGGAGGAATCTGAGGCGGAAAAATTACGTCTAGTGACTCTGGCAGAGCTTCAAGTAGAAAGGCGGAAGTTGACCCATGCCTTCCGTAAAGAGAAGAATAATGCATTTTTCGAGAGGAGGTTCTTAGACATGGACAATTACAGGTAGGCCACTGGTTTTTCTTTGCCACCTGTGTAGTTGCTAACATTTCGCTACCGTCACTAGTTGCTGGAAGATGTCAAATGAGCGGGATAACACCATTCAGTTGTTGCTAGCCGAAGTGGAGAAATTCAAGGAAAAGAATGCGAAGGAAACTTATGAACTAAGGAACAAGTTCCTAAGGTTTGTTTTGGGTGGCCTTTTTCTGCTTGAGTGTCTCATTATTGAAGCCGTATTATCCGTATTAATCTGCCCCACACTTCCGACAGAGACCGTCGTGAAATAAACGGATGCCATCATCGGGACTTGATGGTGGTACACGACAACATTAAAAAGTACCTGAGGCCTAACCTTTTGAAACGCTTGGACAACCTCCAGGATGTCAATACCCAGGCGCAGGATCTTCTTCAGACCACCTTGCAGAAGAAGAAGGCCCTGCAGGCCAACAGGGACAAGCTGGTCAAGGCAAAGGCGGCCATGCAAAAGGATAGGGATTACTGGGTAGACATGAACTCAATGAATGAGCCCTCTCGGAATCACAAGACTGCCGAAGCCCCCCGCAGAGTCTCTGCTGAAGAGGCTGCCAGACCCAGCCCGGTAGTCGCTGAACAAAAGTCTTCCAAAAAGGTGCCGACGCCCGCGGAGGAGCAGTGGGCACAGGAATTGATCCGTAGACCTTCCTATTCGGAGACTGTGCTCACCACCACCTTCAGCGAAAGGAGGATGAGCGGACCCCGAGTCAATGAGAGCCAGCTAGAGTCCAAACGGCGCGCGTCAAGACGTAATATAGATGGTCATCTGGGAACAATTAACGATTGATTTTATTATTATTATTTAGTTGTTTATTTATTTATTATTTTATTTATTTGCTCAATACATCTTAGCTGCATGGCTAGAATTATTCTGAGTATTTCATTATTATCCGTACTGGAGCTTAAGATTGACGTTCTTCTCTGTTCTTGGTATTTTAATCAGGTCGTCCTTTCTGGAGCCTTTTCTGGACACGTGTTCATGCTTATGTGTGATACAGTATGTTCTAATATGTTGGACCGTCTGGCCATAGCAATCAAATGTTCCTTTTGTGGTGTCGTAAATGATGGATGGCTCCTACATAGTGCTGTGTCCTGATATGGTGGTAAATGTGCTCCGTTGCACAAAAGTGGTTTTGCATAGTCCTGAATATGACGGTTGTCAATTGGTAACAGACCGGAACAAATTATTTGATATGACAGATTCATTTAAAAAAAAGTAAACGTGTGGTGGTGTATACATATTTCCACATAAATTATTTTACCACCTGACCATATCTTAGGTGACATATCTTGCGACGCTTAGTTTCTGTATCTATAGAGTGGTTCATCCGCTCGCCACAGCCGGCCTCTGGTGTTGCTTAAAATTATTTCCATGACTGCCGCCGCCTTCTATCGACACGTGGTCTGCCCACCGCCAACATCACGACACAATAATGTAACACACTGCCGCACGTTCATGCCATTTTTAAGGGCGTATTAGCGTCGGAACCAAATAATACTGTACATGCTGTGCAGCAAGTAAAAACCTGCACCAGTAATAACATTCTTCATATCCAGAATTGTCATTTATGTATTTGAGTTATTATGGCGACCTCAGCTATGTGGGACCATTTACTTTATTATTGTGCACAATTTTGGCGACGTTGAATGGTGAACCTTTTGACAAAACATCTTTTATATAATCCTCCCATTTTGTCATTGAGAAGTCGTGCGAACCTTTACAATTTACTTGAATCCATTGTCAGCCCGCCTGTCGGACTTTGATATTGCTTTTTATTTCCATTATGTGTGATCTTGTCTGTTATAGGAGTGAAAGGGTGTTAAAAATGATTTTCACCCATAATATCATACTTATCATATATTCAAATTAATGGTTACGAGGCGTTGCAGGGCGTTTTCGGCTGAGAGCACGAGATTGGATTCAACTCGATGGCACAACATGCGGTCATACAGTAAGTCGTTCAAGACAACAATAAGCAACCCTTTACTATGATTCTACACTGTTGTGGTAATGTGTGGGGTGCGTGAAAATGGCACTAATGAGCCCTTATTCCCATTTGCATGGAAAAGCACCAGTGAAGTTATTTTGCATATAAATCACCGAGATATAGTGCCGAGTCTTTCTCCACGAGTTGCTCTGGATTGCTCATGTATGCATGATGTTTTAACGCAGCTTCACTTTCTGCATTGGCGTTGTTGGAAGTTGGAAACTCTGTGGTGGTTCACTGGCTGCAAACCANCCCCCCCCCCCCCCCCCTTGATGCTCTCATCCATTGTTCTGCTGTCTCCAAGCGAAATTGAGTATATGATTGGGAAATGGGTTGCAAAAGGCGCAACAGTACCTCCCTAGCTAATACTGTGTCGGCTATCTGTGCCAAAGAAGCTTGCACCTTTTAGCACTGGCAGTGATGGGCTGCAGGATTTTTTGGATCAATTAGTGGATTTATTAATTTTGGTTCTGATCTGTCTGTGACTCATCAGGTGTTTCGGTATTATCACTTATAGACTACTTCCAAGTGACAGTAATGAGTTTCTCCACATGAGGCCAATTCTGGTGTGATTTGAGAGGTTATGGCCATTAGCAATGGTTCTTGTGGCAGTCTTCGTGCAAGGGTCACAGCATGTATACATGAGTTTTATAATGGTTCAGGGTCGCCTTATCCTATAAAACAGAAATTTTCTAATGGTGGGGGTGATGTAATAGAAAAGGCTGGTAATTGTAGCTAATTATTTTCAGAAATATGAACAACGTAATTACATTTTTACGTCATTTTGAACACGTGTTTGGTAGTAAGGCGTGATTTTTATCATACCCAGCCTTTCCCCAAAATTAAGGACCGCCCCCAACGAGCGGTTTTTCATTTTTCAAGCTTAAACTTACGGTACAAATGAAAAGTGTAAGGTACGGTAGGGTTGAAATCGTCTTCAAAACCACCTCTATAAAACAAAAAAAGGAATGGTCGTCCTAGGTTTCACGGAACCAGAGATTTGAAATGGTTCGTCTTTAATAAATATCGGCAAAAACCTACATTTTCAACTATAAATATTAATAAGTAAAGGTAGAGTTGCTCAGTTTTACTCTGGACCTCGGACATCATCACGGGGGCAAATTAATTTTGGATGATACTTCCAAGATGATGGATCAGGTAGGAAGTGTCTTGAATCGGCCCGATTGGTGCTTGAACAGTGGAATAATGAAGAATGTCATTTTGTTAATGCGTTACACATGTCCAGTAGTGTACTCCGGCTCCACATTTTTGCATGTGGATTTTTGAGTAAACCAGTTGTAGGACTAACCCTTAGTTAGTGAAGTGGAGGGCAACTGACCACCAAGGCCTCATTTTTGCATTAAAAATGTATTTAAAACCTTCCAATTGTCTTGGGAATTTTTCTAATTGTCAACTATTCACGGAGGAGTGCTGGGACGAACTTGAAGATTGTCCACAAACGACAATATGGTAGCCACGAGTCCCAATGTCTTTTATATTTGAAATGGTTTTAAGGTGCACTGTTATAATTGTAGGGTGTATGTAGGAGGAAGGCTCAGTATCGACTGGTCACGAGTCGGAAAGTGTTCAAGCTGCTTATAATAGGGTAGGTGCAATGGGAGACGGGATCGAGCCTTCCTCCTACCTACACCCTTCCATAACCATTCCTACTTGGTTTCCTTCCTACCACAGAGTGACATATAAAATAGGAAGGGTTATGGAAGGGTGTAGGTAGGAGGAAGACACAGCGTTCAAGCTTATATAGGGTAGGTGCCATGCGAGATGGGAGACGGGATCGAGGTCAAGCACGTGATCAAGGGGAAGACTCAAGGTAGGCAGGGTGATGCAACACAATACAAGCATGGCAAAATACTGTCACACAATAGATCACACTGTAAGAAATGTTTTTATTACTATTTAAAATTGTTTTAAGGTGCATACTAAGGTCGCGTGGTGCCTTCAATCCGTTGGAGTTTATTCCAGAATGTTGAGATAATGACTTACCACTTCTGGAGTGCCCTTCCGAAGAGGAGCCTTGCCAGTACATCTCTATAGCGGAGATCAGAGAGCTCTTAGGCATTTTCCGCTGGGTAATACTTTGCCAGCGAAATGTATGGGTAATGACCGCGGGTTTGTGGATTGGCAGTAGGGTGTCCTCTCGAGCTGGATTTTTCTATCATCTTACTTTATATATGTTTTTGTGTTTTGTAGTTAGCTGTATTTTATGGGCTTAGATTTATGCGCGCGCTCCATCTAGTGTCTCGATTCGCCCGAAGATTTCTATAGCTGGTCGTCTCTTTGTCCACAAACCGGCGAACCTGGCGGTGTCGTGTGCATTGAGGGCGGCCATATTCTTGTCCTGCTTGTTTTACGGTCAAGTTAAGTTTTTCCAGCACAAACCAACGATATGTATTGCAGAGTCTTTCTGCTCTGGATTGCTCGTGTATGCATGATGTTTTCATGTGACTTCCCTTTCTGCATCCACAAATTACGCTCGTCGTTGTTGGAAGTGAGAAGCTGTGTTTGGGTCACCGGCTGCAAGCGGGCCTTTTTTCTAAGATTCTTCTGGGATGAATTCATATCTGTGTGTGATGCTCGTCCCTGGATGGGTTTGCAAAAGGGGGCAGCAGTTCCTCGTACATTCCGAAATAGTTGTCGTCAGTTAAAGTAATCGGCTCTTTGTATACCAAAGAAGCTTGCATCTCGTGGCTCGGACAGTCGGTGGAGACTAATAATATTAGTCGATATATGCCGTCACTTGTTTTGTCTTGGCCATTGGGTGTCTAGGTCTTATCACCTGCACTTTCAAAGTCACAGTAATGTGTTTCTCCACAGGAGGATAATTCTGGCTATTGGAGAGGTTGTGGCCACTTGTGGTCTTTGTGCTAGTTCTGATTCAAGGGGCACATCATCTAGTACATAAATATGATAATGATTTAGCGTCACTTAAAATCTTATTTTTTTAATGGTGATGTTATGGAAAAGAGCATTGCACCGATTTGCACTATTTGATTGATGTTTGTTACACACAATTACATGAAGTAGTTGTATGAGTGATGATTTGGTTTTCTTCTCAGTCGCCTACTCTTCAGAACCGAAACCAGAAAGCTGAATAAAATGGTGTTACTGGCGTGTATTGTTGACAAACTGGCAGGGATGTTCCTCAGGGCCCTTATAATCACACTGTTGAAACAAGGTATCCTAATTTCATCCAAATATCTAGTAACGCCCTTCAATGCAAATGGCGTTTTCGGAATAATCCAGCATCATGTCCGGAATCGTAGGCATCTTAGGCCGTGCTAATTGGTAGTCTCCGAGGGGAAGGTGTTTGCGGTGGGGCCTTGTGTAGGTCTGACCGTGATTCACTTTGCACAATATATTGTGTTCTCGTCTCTGATAAAGGATGAAATCAGTGCTGCTGTTGTTTACCCCGTATAATATCACTGTACAATACCTATCAACACGAATTTATAGCAGTTTTTTTTTACACTTTCAGTGTGAGATGTGTTCCACTCCGCCTGATGGCAAATCATTAGGGTAAGCATGCTCGTCCATTCCACTTTAAATAACCATCGTGTCCTTTATATTACATTTTTCGGTACTTTTGGAATGCTTCTCACCAAAGGATTATTTTGTTATTAAAACACACATAGTGTAATAGCCATTGAGAAATTCACGTACGGGGAAGGGGTTGCAAAAGGCGTAGCAGTACCTTAAGTACCTTTCCCGATCAGCGTGTCTTCAGTTATAGAAGTAGTCGGCTCTCTGTACTGAACAAGGTTGCACCCCGTGGCGCGGACAGTGATTGGCTGCAGCAGTCGGTGGACTTATATATTGTTGGATTTTTTGCCGTCAACTGTCTCGGTAAATTATCCCCTGCATTTCCTAGTCACAACGGAGTTTCTCCATGTTATGAGGACAATAATTCTGGTGAGGTTGTGGCCACATGCTGCGGTCCTTGTCGGTCATTGTAGTAGCTTTTCGTTGCTGAAGTTGGACGTAACCGTTTCTGCGCCTCGTGGACTTGATATCCTAGGCGTCATGTTTAGTGTGTGAAAATAGCTTTTTTTATATAACACCCTGCTGAAATTTCATACACGTTTTAGTAAGTTCTGACATTGTTTTTACAACAAAGTGTGTGTTTTTGAGACCATTAATTATTATCATATTATCAAAATAATGTAACAAAATCATCACGATTCGAGTCACCAATAAATCGTGACCCGAAAAATTCACGTCTTCCTCTGTTCTACCTTGTATACCCCCGAGCAAAAAGTTGGGAGACGGCAGGCCCTCGCCGTCGGCAGGGTGCTCTGCAAATCTCAGCTTTTGTGCCATACATAGAGTATGGGGTGCACGTGCAGCCGCCTTGGCCCATGCCACCCTTCGCTTCGCATATGCATACGCAATATTTTCCAGCCAAATTGAGGCATTTGTCACAGAGTTGCATCGGATTTTGTGTGCCTATGCCATAGACGTTTGCCGCCAGCCAGTTGTGTGACTAATTATTTGTTGCAATTGACGACATGTATACGCAATGGTGATTGCAGGGTCTTATTGGTGGCCGCTTCCGCCATCATCTTGACTTGGGTAAGCGACTCCTAAAGGCAGTAGTTTTCGTGTCACTCGCGGGGTCTTCTTGGTTGGAAAGTGGCTTCGGTGCACTTGGCGAACAAGCAACCCACGAATTACGTTTAAAATGACCACATGTGGCTCATGCAACAATGGGAGTGAACCGTTTCAAAAAGGAACACTTGTTTGTTTTTATTGACCTACATCAAGAGTGAATAATGTAGCTATGGAAAAAATGCATTTTCTTAGCACATTAATATAACAGACAGGAAATGATCCGTTGCAGATTTTTCACAAAGGGCACACATGCTGCGCACATATGTGGAGTAGTGTGCATATAATAGAGAAATGATTGCACAATCTTAATCTGACAAATCAATCGGGCAATACTTGCCAGCGAAATGTGCGAGTAATGACCGCGAGTGTGTGGATTGGCTGTAGGGTATCATCAAGAGCTGGATTTCTCTCTCGTCTTCCTGTATATTATTATGCCTTGTCTTGCAAGTGACCTGTATTTTATGGGCCGTAGAGGCATGCTCCATCAAATATCTCGATTCGTCCTAAGATTGATATACCTGGGATAATTCGTGCGTTGCACCTGAAATAGTTGCCTATCGCAGGGGTCAGAATCCGTTCACAGGATGCAAGATCTTGCCCATTATTATATTTGCCCGTTCATTTGAAAACTACTGTAATAATGAGTTTCTCCGTATAAGGATAATTTAGATAATTGCAGAGGTGGTCACAGCATGTACATGAGTTTTATAATGTTTTAGTGTCTTCTGATCCTATTTAAAAAAATCATTGAGTAAGATTTCGAATGGTGGGGGTGATGTTAAATATAGACAAGAGCTTGGTAATTATTTTGGAAAAATATGAACAACGTGATTACATTTTCAACACGTGTTTGGCAGTAGTAATAAGTAAGGCGTGATTTGATCACACCCAAAACAATTTCCTCTGTAATGATAGCTCTTACCTCATTTGCGTCTTAAGGTGCCAGCTAAGCATTTATGGTATGACAGTCGCAGTTGTGAGAATCAGTCCACTGGATGCAAGATCTTAGCCGTTATATGCGTATGTGCATTTCTGATGAATACTACGTGTTATTGAGAAGTGTAATGCCGTCATGATTGTTAAAAAGCTTAATTAGTTTTTTTCAAAAATGCTGACTGTAATTAATTACCATTATATGTGACAATTCGTTGGTGGTGGGGAGGAGCCACCTTTCTGGTCAACTCAGTTCATGGACTGCGTCGTTGCTCGGCATGGTCTGTTGTAGCTGTGTTGGCGTATTTGGGATTATGCCTTCCAGAGGTGCGTTCTGTCCTCTAAGGCAGTTCGTGTTGTCTGTGCCCCCTTCCCAGTTTATTCTACAAATGACTATTACGCTAAAGATATTTTCAACTCAGAATGTCCTTTTCTTAATGAAGATTGTACTGTACATGGCCAGTAGTGCACTTCGGCTACATACTTCTGGCATTTGGAACACTGGAGGATCGCACTGAACTGCTCTCTTCTGAAGCATAACTTGAGCAAAATAATGTCGCTGTGCGGATCTTGTTGTTCCTGATATCCATTACTGGCCGTTAGCTCTTACTGGGTTCCGATACGTCACTATCCTTCATTTTTATTCCTCTCTTTGCGTTCAGAAGGAAGTCATAATCTTTCCATCGACTCCTTTCGATTTCTTGCAGATGGCACTTTGGGTATTTTTGGACTCCAACCATGTTTTTGGTGTAAGTGTTAATACCAGCTAACTGCACACTCAATAATAATGCATTGGACTCTGTGTTGAATACAGTCACTCTTGGTTGTTGGAAACCTGCTTCAGCTGGACCATATGTTTCTGGTTTTTGCATGATGTTACCATGCTCCTCCACTCCGCAGCGCAGAGCGCCAGGAATTATTCTTGGTGATGCAAGCGGGACTTTGTCTTTCAATCGTCCTCTGACTTGATCTCCTCACTTGCTGCATTGATCGTTGAGAGGCCCTGAGTCTTGAGTATCATCACAAGAGCTTCCGCCTTGTAGAATCAATCAGGTGGCCTTTCTCCTGTTGCGACGGTACAGTGATTGGATAATCTTTGGATCCTCCACATCTATGTGCCGTCTTCATTGATGAAACAGTCATCCCCTTGTTGCTCACATTGGGATAGGGTGAGGGGTGACGCTATCACAAGGGACGGGAGAGGAAGGACCGCCAATATACTTTCTCCTACGTCGACCACGGCTACGTCTGCTCTGAGTGCTCATCTTGGTGCGGATAAGGTGCTCTTTCTCTATAGGGGTAGAAGCTGGACTGCTCACCTGAGAGGCGTCCGTATTACACCTAAATTGTTATGTAAGCCAGTTGTAGGACTATTTTTATTTCCATACCCCGGTAAGAGGGCCATAGGCCCTTATGGGGGGACACACACACACAGGAGAATGACAGAAAAATTTATGAATGCTTGGAAAAAAGACAAGAGGTAACATGTTACATTCGCAAGGCAAAAAATAAATAAATAAATTTAGAGAAACATCTTTTTGTGCGCATTGGTCAGGAATTGGTACAGCTGGAAAATTTGGTGTTTTGATACAGTGGTTATTTAAAAAAAACACACACACATTTGATCGGGTGGAGGACATAAAGGAGTGAAGATATCGAGAACGGGGCGTGGAAAAAATAAGACACTCAAATAGCAAATTATATAAATCGAGAGTTGTAGGACTAGATCACTGTTCAACACTGATACACTGTGTTTGAGCGCTATTAAAGCGGTTTATGCTGCCCATTCGTGTCTACAAGACTTGCCATTTGCAGCGTCATTTTCTGAATGTTATTGTGTCGGGATGAATATTAGACGAGTAGTACTTTCCGTATTTCTGGAATACGGAACTATCACTCAGAGCGGCCATTGTGCAAGAGCAGCATGAGACGTGCTTCTTACTTCTAGCTTGGTAAAAAAAAAAAAAAAGTCGCATCACACAGTCCCAGTATGTAACTTTATTATGTTATTGGTATACCCCGCAAACATTCCATGTATAGGAGTGCTTCTTTTCACATTTTCTTCGTGGGCCAAAATAACCATGCCTCAAAATAGATTTTGTTATCAAAACAGACGAATGAAGATAATATTGCGGTGTATTCAGTGAGCAGCTCATTGTCGGGGTAGAGGTTGCGAAAGGCGCAACAATCCATGCTTCCTAGTCCAAAGACGATGTCATTCGTTGAGGTTTTTGCCTCTCTGTACCAAGCTCTGTAATCAAGTGTTCATAAAATTCCAGCTCCGGAGGGCAGAACCTCTCGCACCGCTGGCTGCCGACCGACTGACTCTCCTGACCCAAAGTACTTTTATTCATCACATCGGTTTTGTCTACGTTGCTACAACATATTTGTGTCACAACAAGGTAACCTTAACGATTCACAAAGTGAAACTACAGATACAGAGAATGCATGGAGACAAACAATCACAATTAACGTAATTACAGCAACAATGCCCCATGCATTACAATTCTACCAACATTGGTGCACAGCTTGATTGAGAAGGGAGACGGTTAGATGACACACGCCATGATGATGTCCTACTACACGGTAACATGTCGTTCCTGACCAACCGGTATTATACTGTAGCGCCCTCGTGTCATGGTTTCACCTGCTGAAAATCCATTTCAGAATTGTGAGATTATTTTGTAGTTAAATAGGACTGTGGTTAAGACGTTATTATGGATTCATCCCATACGAAGTCTCGTTTCAAGATGGTATCATTAATCTAGTTGCAACATTTGGGTAGTGCTCATGCCAAGTGACATTATCGTAAACATATTAATCGTACAGTACCGCATCCCTTCGTAATTACTCCTTGTTGCTTGGGCAGTGAATAGGCCGTGCACTTTTTTGACACTCGCCATAATTATCTTTGGGTTGTTTATTTCTGTTTTAATCACGATTAACCAGGCGTCCGTCTTCATATAATCTTGCAGACAGCTCTTGTCGCCACCCGATCATCTGGCTCATTCTTTGGAGGGTTCGGATGTCGTCCTTGATTAATGATCTTAGCTTGTGTTCACTGCTTCAGATTGAGATTGTCTGATCCACACATTTAATAAACCGGTATATTAATGATATTGTCGGTCTGCGTGTTGGAAAAATATGAAATTATTTAAAAGTGATATCGGTGCCCTGGCTGCCTCTGATCAGGTTCTCTGGACATTATTGCAAATTTTACTTCTGCAGTTCGTCGCTTTATTATATTATTATCACTGTCTACTCGCGTCGCGTCGGCCTGCATGTGACGGCTGTTATTATTGTAGAAGCTTGTGAAAATGGCTCAAGTATTCGGCTTCTCTGTACCGAATATGTTAGCACACAGTGATTGGCTGCAGCAGTCGGTTGACCTATTATCATATTCTTGGATCATTTGACGTGATCTGCCCATCCAATGTCAGTGTGTTATCACAGTATGTATTACAAGTCACAGTGATGTATTTCTCCACATGAAAATAGTAGTACTGGTGGTTGGTGAGGTTGCATCCACCTGCCATTGTCATTGTTCCAATCATGGGGTCACAACCTGCTCATGAGTATTAGTGTTGTAGGGTTTTAGGGTCACCTAATCCTACTTTTAAATTCCTTGAGCAATCGTGGCGGTGATGTTATAGAAAAGAGCGTCGTGATTGCAATGATTATGAGAAATATGAACAACGTGATTACATTTTAAACGAGTTCTTTTGAACACGTGTTTGGTTGTCGTAAGGCGTAATTTGAAAGCCACATAGTGAGCTCTTTAATGATGGCTCCTATCTCATGTGAGTATTAAGGTGTCAACTGAGCATTTCTAGTATGACATGCAGGTGTGAGAATCCGTCCACTGGATGCAAGATCTTGACCATTATACTGCCCTTTCTAATGAAACTGTTTCTATTGCGTTGTTGGCGTGGGTAGGGTCATTAGCGTTGTAAAAGAAGACTAATTGATGTGCAGACTTGTTGTTATTATTATTATTATTAACAAAATATCTCAAGCCGTTACCTGTGTTTCAGCAGTCCGTCCTCTTGTGTCAACAGCACCTTGTGATGTATCTATTGGTTGATTGCTCCCACAGGCGCATGACATGTCTATGTCCTCGTCTTCTGATTCTACTGACATTGTTTCCATACCAGAGAATATTCTTTTTGTATTAATGAGTAGTTAATTAGTATTAATTCTTTTAAACATATGTCCGACGATATATTATTGTCTTGCTGAAAGTTTCATCATTTATCTGGAGGTTGTGGGTAATAAAAATGAATCCTACATGTTGTTCAATACTACTATCCACATGCCTTTGCATAATATTGTGGCATTATTGTACTGGAGCTAATAGAGATGTGCAATTAAATCGCAGTGCAGTAGGAATGCAATGCCTTTTTCTTCACTTATTCAACCACGAAAGATTTCGTGCCAGATTAAGCCACGCGAAGAAAGCATGTATTTCTCTGGTTTAATTAAGATTAACCAGACCTCTACCTTCATCTGCAATTTTGATGAGGTGAATGTGTAATGCATGGTTGTTCTTCGTTCTTAGTTCACTAGGCTGTTATTTTTGGGTACTTGCGGCGTCATGTCACCTTACTGGCACTTTCCTAGGAGTTCATGTCATAATGGAGGTTATGATCATATAAATGTGCTGAAAATTATTTAATTGTATTTGTGTTATCGTATGAATAGCAACGAGGAAAAGGGCCGCTAATGTATGGAGACCTGCTGTGCAGAATTATATTATTTTAGTCGAATTTCGTAATCCATATCCCTTGATTATTTTTCATGCCCTGGTAGTGTACATTACTCTAATGGACAGTATTTTTACTTGATTAAAATATATGGAATTTATTTGAAAATTTCAATCAATTTGGTAGCCAGTCGATAACGCAACTGAAGTGGCGCAGGCTCTTTTCAGCACTCTTGTCCTGTCAACCAAAAGTAGCCCCGCTCCCCTGCATGGCGGAAAAGTGATCTTTGTAGCCTTTCCTGCGACAGGCACTTCAACAATGATTGGACCTTGACCCTCTTTGCCTTCTGCACCTTCAGCTGAATCTTCTGTAATCGCACAGTAATCTTGTCATGTGGGGCAGGTCACGCTTGTTGGGTCTTTCATCCCTTGGTGTGGTCTCTCTACCCATAAAATTCGAAGGCGATCGGATGGAATTTCGAGAATTGACCTCTGCACGCCAGGAAAAGGCATCAAGCGTGACCTACCCCCTGTGACCCCGTGACCCTTTTCCCGACATGCAGAGGTCAATTCCCAGTGCACGCCCCAACAGAGCACGCCTGCCCTGCCTGCTTACTTATATGGGGACATTGAAATTTAAGAATTTAAGGGGGAGACGGCCCGGGATAGCCTTTCATCCCCCCAACCCAATAAGGGTTCAAAACCGTCAACATAGACACTGTAAACTCGCCGAAGTGGCATCTAGAGTATTCTAATTCTAATCGCTTGAAGATCGGCGACTTCCATCGCAGTCCCAGCATGTAACTGAAAAAAACCTCTGCGCTCCCCACATCATAAATCCATGAAGTGCAATGAGCACATTTGGCGAGGAACTGTTTTATTGTATACAAGTTCCTCGCAAACTTTTCGTTCGCGCGACGAATTTGCAAGTCTTGTAGTACGTATTTTTGTTTCTTCCGGAGCGCGATTTGGAGGCCTCGCTGGGATCATCGGAAGTCTTGACGCACGGCCAACTCTATCCCCCGAAGCTTTTCCGAAATATTATGGGAGCGTAGCGTGAGGTCTTGGGTGCAGAATTATAACCCTGAAATAACAATTAACCCAGGAACCGTGCCGTGGGGTCTTTTCGGACCCCAAAGGAATTAAAATGCATTAAAAGTCCTAAAAGACCCCACGGACGGACGGAGGCTACTAAAAGTCTATGGCGAGCTCCAACGACCAAAGGCAGCATGCAATGGAGCTGCAGATGTTCCGCATCCAGGAAGTAATGCGACCGAAACAGAAGATTGAGGAGGGCGAGCCAAAAAGGTCCAACGGCTAAAAAGACTCGCCTCAGACAGGCCAGAGGGAGATCCTCCGGTCCAAGCGCCTTACAGGGGTTAATTTCCTCTGTCACTAGTTGGAGTTCATCCATCGTGAGAGGTAGCTCTTCGGACGTGTCCTCCAGATAAGACGAGAGCACCGAAGGGTCCCATGATCCGTTGTCTTTCGGGAAGTATTTTCGTACTAAAGCCTGATCGAGTTTCCCCATCCCGTACCCGCCCCTGCTTCCATTCCACCCGAGCTGCTGATGCTCTGACCGAAAGATTCTCTAATTATTATTCGGTAAGGGAGGGAGTATGGGTCCTTAGAAGATTCCCTTTCGCAGAATTTCTCCCAACTACTCTTTTTATGGAGAATGATGGCGTCCTTATAGGCCCTGGATGCCCGCCTCCAAACAAGAAGCCTTGTTCTCTCCGCCTCCGTTCCGAAGCCCCGAGAAGCCTGCCATTTACGGCGCGCTGTTCTGGCACCCTTCCTCAATCTCCCCAACTCCGGGGATCAGAACTGACATGCATGTGCGCGGGTCTCCGCTCTAGTCCTGGGGATGCTATCTCTGCCAGATTGCAAGCACGTGTTCTGAAACTCCTCCGCACGCCCCTGCAACTCAGTTCTGGCGTTGAGGGATTTTGTGACGCCATCTGTTTCTAATCCAAACCGCTTGAAGAGCGGGCGGTTAAAACCGCAAGTCCCTGGCATTCAATTAATTCAAATATGTCCCAAATCAACTAAAGAGAGATGCCCTGAAGGAGCCAAGAAAAATACGACAGTTCCTTTTCAACTCTCAATTTTATGACTCCTGAGAGCCTCCTTATACAATTTGCGGACATCAGCGTAAGCTTTCCAGGCATCCCTGTCCCCGCCTGCTTTTCTTGTCCGGCCCCTAGTGCATTGCCACCGTCTCCTGAGATTCCTCGACTATTTTCTGAGTCGTGCCAGCTCCGGAGACCACGACCACGAAGCCCTGGATTGCCTGCGCTTGCTGGGGATGAACTGCCGAGCCACTCGCTCACACTCCCCTTGCTGATCCTCAGCTAACCCTTCCACCTCCCCCAAAGAAAGATCAGGAGAGATCGCATTTCGCAGCGTCCACTCCTTAATGGCCGTCCCGAACCCCACCCAATCGGCCCTGTCGACTAACCACTTTAGCCCCGGTTCCGGGAGATGTACATCACCTACAACAAAAGTAATGGGCCTATGGTCACTCCATAGTTCTTCGGAGTCAATCTTCCAATCGCTAAGTTGCATTGCTTTGGCGAGCGTGTGGTCAATATGGCTACTGCCATTGCCAGTCAGGAACGTGGGGCCCTCCCTCACGTCATTTACAATTAGGAGATCCCGTTCCGTGGTCCAATCCACCATCCTTAAACCACGATCCGACTCCATAGTCTCCCACCCCCCCCCCCCCCCAGACCGGGGAGCGAGCATTAAAATCCCCTAATATGACTGCTTTCCCCGTTCGCGTCATGCCCTTCTCAATGCTTTCCAAAGCCACGTCCAAGGAGGTACCTGGGGACACGTATGCGGAGACTAATGTAAAAGCTCCAGGACCAGTGCCAACCTGATAAGTATGCCAGAACCGGTCCGAGCAACTTTCCACTATCTGAACCCTGAGCACATGGGGTTAGAATGTGGTACGGTTCGGAAATACGCGACCCGGAAAAGTGCAGCCGATGCGAGGGGCCTCTTTTTAGCATATGTTCTCATGAAATGTGGTACAGTTGTCCAGCAGATAAATGCGACTACGACCGTGTGAATGCTGGGAGAAGTGACATTGAGTCAGGTGACAGATTGTTGCATATGAAAATGGCTGGAGAACCATGCCACTCACCTTGAAACACCACCTTGAAACAGAGCTTCTCAATAAATCCTATGAAATATTGCCCACTCTGTGAGCAACAATGTCGTGCGGCTGCGGTACACTTTTACAGTTTTACGAGGCAGTGTGACATCCAAATATTCTGCTCAATCCTTGCCGACGCTTGAAGCACGCACTGACACTCACTCTGTAAGGCACAGCTTCGGACTGTGTTGTATAGACGGCTGATGACTCGACCCAATTTTGCATAAAATTGGGCATCAAATAAAATATTTTGTTTTTTTTTTCAAGGGTCGCTCAATACAACGTACCCTATATTACGAGTAATTGCTAATTTTAATTGGGATTTTCGCATTATAATTACACTCAGGAGATTTTTAAAAGTTACTAACATCAAACTTTTTTTTAACTGCCATGCATATGGTGTCAGGCAGAATGTGACTGGCATCTGGTGTCTTCATTACACGATTTTATGATTGGCGGATTTAATGAGGTAAATTAACTGGGATTTCTATACCTGTGCAGTCTTCAATTTGAATGGCAAATTTCATATGGCTCATTTTCATCCCCGAAGTCTTCCGGCAAGATGATGTTGAATACCGGCGCCACATGCACAACTGCTATAGCCTACCTACTTGTGAGCCAAGTTTCCCAAGATTTTCACATTGAGTTATGTGTAAAAACACAATCATGTTGAGGTCACTTTGGGTCACTTACTGATTCGGAGTCTCCTCTGTCGCCAGTGCTCCGGAGAAGACGAAGTTTTTGTTTGCTGTGAGAGAGCGGGGAAGAGGGACTGAAAGACTATGTTCAATGAGGGAGTCAATTATCGCGTTTGTTAAAAACACAATCATGTTGAGGTCACTTTGGGTCACTTACTGATTCCGAGTCCAGTCTGTTCCTCTCTGTCAATGAGACTCCAGTGCTCCGTGTTTGCTGTGAGAGGGACTGAAAGACTAACGTTCAATGAGGGAGTCAATTATCGCGTTTGTTGCAGCGTCACGCAACTTGACCAATTTGACCACGTGCTGGCAATCATTGTGCATCCTGTCCGCCTCACCCGCCAACTGGTCGGCCGCCTCATTCCCGGCAGTTCCCGCATGGGCCTTAACCCATCTAATGGTGGTGCGCCCCTCCATGGCGCTAAGCATCACCTGGACCTTGGCGGCCAAAAGGCTAATTAGGCGACGAGGCATTTGACTACGGACTGTCGCCTACCCATTGAAGGGCGGCTCTTACTCTGGATTTTCCCTGATTAGCTGCAGGTTACAGCATAACAATAACTGAGGAAAACCTCAAATCATAAAAGGGAAAGGGGGAAAGACAACACAAGGTTCTAACTACAAATTAGACTCTACATCTTCAACAACGATATACTCTCAAAGAAAACAGAAAATAAACTTCAAATAAAATAACTTAACATCAAAAACTATTTTACTTCTGGTTGGGCCAGACATGGTTGGTCACAGCCCCCCAGCTACACATTCCTTGTCCTATCGACTCAGCAATAAACATGGGCAAAAGTTTCTCTTTTCGTCGATAGGATCATGTCCGAGCCTTGAATCGATTTCGGCTTGTGTTGGGACCAGGATGTGAAATAGAAGGCATATATATGACGGGTAGAACGGACTGGACTGTAAGGAAGGGAGAGAGAGGCCCCACGGCCATAGATAGGACAAGGGGTCAAAGGGGAACACCCACGTGTAAACCCTACCCACTAATCTCCAATATTTCTTTCCTCCGATCCTACATATCCATAAACATCTGCATCAAACTTATAGTGTACTCCGTAATCCCTCTACTAAGATTCTGATGAAGCCTTTTTGTGCCAATACCAAGAGCGTTTAGTCTCCTTTTAGTCTCGTTAGGCACTATTCCAGTCATCCCATACGCTAGGCCCCACAAATTAACTTCTACCGCTCCATATTCTTCATCCAGGACTTTTATAAGCGGTAAATATTTTCTTTCTTTCTCTAAGTTTGCCAGAGCCAGGGCATCACCCGTTTCACCATGAATCGTAACATCCAGGATATACAATTTCTCCTGCACCCCATCATACACTACCGCATCTGGTATGTATTTGACGCCAGCCAACCCGTATCTGTATATTCTCATCTACTCTAAGCCCTTTCTTCCTCAAGGCTTGCACAATAGCCTACTGCACCCTGTTGTGCCTTCTAATCCTCTGATCCTTCAATTGGAAGCACCAGCCAGAGATGTGCCCGATAGATTCTACACCCCATCCACATCGCCTGCATTTCCTATTGGATTTGGCCCGCGCCCACGCGCCATCGCCTCTCTAGTCGGATAAGTATTCATTCTAATTTGTAATGCGCAATGCCGCACACCACCTACCAGGTTTAATACCGGTGGGAACCCCAAGTTTCGTTTTCAACCACCAATGGAAGGTCGCGTTCCCACCACTATGCCTCGCAAAACAACCCTGGACTCTCGGTCCCTGCCATCGTTCTAAGTGATACTGACGAAAGTCAAACCCCGCCTTGCCAGCTATTTGGTGGCACTTTCCTATCCACCGGTCGACTTTGTCTTTGTCAGCTACCGAGTCCCAAAGAGGATCCTCGCCTTCTTTTATATTTTCAAGTCTTCTGACAATAACTCGGGGAACCAACACTCTGAAGGTGTGGGATCCCAAGACCACCGTCATTCTGCCAACAGTACAGCATCCCATTGGTCGTACTGTGGTGCAAGTGGACCCATTGCTTTGCGAACTTAGCAGCAACGCTATCCATCGCATGTAACAGTCCCTGGGTAGGGGGTATGTGCACAGTACATCTGTATATAAATCTGGGAATCAAACAAGTTTTTAAGATTCCTAGTTTTTGGCTCGGCTTCAATTTGGCTTTCCCAATAATCTCGATTCCCCGTTGAAGCGTTTCATAAACGTCTTCAAACTTGTCATCTCTCCAGGGGTAGATTTTGGCCCCTAAATATCTGAATTTATCTTCCGGTCCCACACAGGGGATCCTTGAGCCCTCGAACATCAATTTACAATCTTTAATGAAATAGGTTCTGCCAAATCCTTCCACCCCAAACTGGGCGCATTTAGAGACGTTGAGCCGTAATCCCGACCAATCTAAAAATGATTTAGTGATAGCCAAAAGAGACTTCATGTCTTTAATCGTAGGTGCCAACAGCACCATATCGTCTGCAAAGCCTAAGGCACCCGCCGAGGCTTCTCCCCGCCAAACCCCTTCATCGGCATCACACACCGCATTCAACAGGCCATCGAGACAAATGTTGAACAATAGCGGGGAGAGCGGGTCACCCTGTTTAACACCCCTTTGAATGTAATCTTTTTAATTTTCTTTTTGACTTTGAACGGGGTCCATGTGAATTGGTATAGATCGCGAACGATCTGACGGAACCCGTCCGGGAGATTAGCATACTACATTGCCTGATACAGGTGTTGATCTACCGAATCGAAGGCTGCCTGAAGATCCAGGCTCACCATCGACAACTCCTGCCTGGTAGCCTTCACCTGCGTTATCATTTCTTTTAACACCCCTATGTTTCTGGACAGCTCCTGACCCTCGGTAAACCCTTTCTGATTGGGATTAAGTTGCAGACTTTTTCCCAGTCGTGTGGCTCACAGGCCTGTGTACTGCTAGGGCTGCAAAGAGCCTGGAGGGCTGAGTTTGAGTCCGAAACTAGGTGGGCCGTGGTCCATCCGCCCGATTCCTCCAGCCACTCCAGGCCCCTCACGATCGACCCCAGCTCCGCCTGAAAGATCGACGTATTATCCTCATAGGAGATGCCCTCCCTGTAACGCTCCGTCCCGTCAGAGTCGAAGCACACGACGGCACCGCCGGTACCTTCCCCTCCGGCAAATAGGGATCAATCTGTGTACAACTCCATGTCCACCGGGCTCATGTCTGGGGACAAATGCAAAATCTCACCCCGATATCGTCGCCAAGAGGGAAAGGCGGCCACGTCTGTGCCCAGGGAGGAGGCACAGCCCCCGTTGTCCCTCAACGCGCGCCGAGTCTCCCACGCAGCCCTTGCGGCAAGATCGGGGCTCCTCACTGCCCGATCCATCGTAGGCCGCGGGGTTCCAAGACCCATCATCCCTAGGAAAGTGGCGCTCCACCCACTCGCGATCAAGGCTGTCCAGATCCGCCGCCCCCCGTCTCGTCCCCTCCGGAGGTCTCTATCCTCTGCCCGAAGTATGCGGTGAGGAACCGAAAAGGGGTCCTTTTCCGACGCCTCCTCGCAGTAGCGCCGCCAACTCGCAATATTATGTTCCTTAAGGGCCCTGTTGTACTCTCGACGCGATTGACGCCTGCAGCCTCCGCTCCTCTCTATGCGGGTCCAAACCCCGTACGGCCTAGTAACTACGTCGCAGCGCCCTACCTAGAGTGGAGCAGCTTATCGTGAAAATGTGGACACACCGGACAAAAGCACCAAATTTTTCCCAGGTACTAGTTAGGTACTTAGATTTCAATTTTTGATAGGAGCCAACTCCTCCGTCGGCCATCTTGGATTTCACAGCGGCCATTTTGAAATATAGGCAAATTATCGATTTCTTCTAAATCACTTAGGATCACAAGCTTGGTGTCGAAATATACCTATTTGGGGCCTCCATTGACTTACTCTTCTGACAGAACAGCTTCCTGGCTTCATTCACATTGTCCAGTTCACAGTTCTTATCATACAAAATCACGGTTAAGCGTTCTAGTAGTTGAAAATATTGATCATCAATATCAAGTTCTGTGTAAGGGTGGAGTGCCAAGTTCTAATAAGTTCTAATAGTTTATTGATGTGTGGAATGAATACATCATCAGCATGACCATCAAATGTGACAATGTTGGGAGTTGGGGGGAGGATATGCACAACAGCGGCTCCATCGAGAAGTTTCACGTCAACATATTCAAGAGGATCATTTGGCGAATCCTTGTTCAGAATGTTCATAAGATCTGACTTCTTTCCGAAGCGCAGACTTCCATCGCTAGAGAGTGAAGGGGGGGAAATTATGATTATCATGACTGAAGAATGTAGTCATGTCACTGTCCCTATGCTGCATCACTATGTACAGTTAGAGAAACATCAGTCTTAAGTAATGATAGGTTTCTCTTATCTTTTGTCTTTATTTTTTGCGTAGGAGTTGTGAATAAAGGATGTGAATTCTTCTTAATTGGTTCATGAATGGAGTGAGTACAACCACTGATAACGGATTTGCAATACTTGTCATACTGATCCTGGCCTACACTCTGAACTGTCCGCACCGTATTGACTACCCTCTCATCTAAAACATTTCGTGTGTCAAGAGTCAATAACTCGTCACTGTCATCTGTAAACGGATTTCCAAAGTAATTTATGACTGTATATAGCCTTATAGACTGTTCCTTGAATTTCGTCTGTGTGGCAAGTCCCTCTTCATGATGATGGAAATGTTTGTCTTCATTGGGAATGTAGTTATCTTGAAACTCCTGCAATAACCGAGCTTGTTCAGGCATTTGCATATATTTCATAATGGCCGCTGTGAAATCCAAGATGGCCTGCGGAGGAGTTGGCTCCTATCAAAAATTGAAAGCTAAGCACGTAACTAGTACCTGGGAAATTTTTTTGTTGCTTTTGTCCGGTGTGTCCACATTGACGCGAAATTCGACGTTAAGCGACCCTACTACTAGTGACTCTGCGGAACCTGGCCAACACGGGTGACCAGAAGCTGTACGCCTGAGGCCGCACCCGCCTCCTGGGAATGCAATCAACCGCTGCCTCCCAGCAAATCCCCTGAAAGTCCTCGGCAAGGGCTTCGAGCTCTCCCACCCCCAACGATGCGGGATCAGGCCGTCGCTCCGCCCACGAGGCTAGCATCTGCTCCCAAGTCGGACCAGTGCGCACGTCTCCACGCCCAATGCAGGGAGTCCGTGGCCGCCTCATCCCTCTCAACCCAGAACAAAATCATTCGATGATCACTACACAGGTCCTCTGCTGAGACCTCCCAGCCACCACTCTCCACCCGCCTAAACCACGCGAGGTCGATCCAACTTATATGATATCCATGTTGATAGGTCGGGAGGCAGGGGGCGACATTTGCCAGCCGCAGCTTCGCCAGGGTGGCCCACTTAAGGGCCGCCTCCACACGCTCCGAATCCCGGTGGTCCCCCCACAGGTCAAGCCGGGCGTTAAAGTCCCCGGCAATCACAACTCCCCAGGGCAGGCCGCCAGAACCTCGTCCAGTCGTGCCAAGGCCGACCCAATGTCCCCGNGGGGGGGGGGGGGGGAGATACACGTGCACCAACACTAACTCCAACCTCCCACTACGAATTGAGTACGCCTTTATGAGAGGGCTGGACAGGGTCACCAAGCTCACCGCCCTCGTGTTCCTGCTGTACGTGACCAACGCAACCGGGTCACCCTCAGTGTGGGTCCACCGATTATGCTTATGCCTCAAACTGGGCACGTGAGGCTCCTGAACGCACAACACGTCCAGCCCCTTAGCCGCACCCCACTCTAGGGCCAGGTTCGTAGGGTTAGCCCCACCCCCTGCGTTAAATTGCCCAACTTTGCATGCACGGTTGCTGACCATAGTCGGTTCTCCTGACCAACTGATCCTTCCTTTTCAGCCAAACCGGCCAGTTAAAGGCCCCCGTAGCATGTCCCACATCTTTCAAGGCGTCAAGGCCACCCCACATGCGGGAGGCCGTATCCCTTGCCCTCGCCGTCGCCTGACGTACATGACGTATCCAGGACAATTTACTGTAGAATCGAACTGAATGCCCAACACGCGGACCGGGTCAGCCGTACCTACAGGGATCCCCGTAAAAGAAATAACAGGGAGTCGAATGCCCTTATTCTTTCCCGGAATGGAATATTGCAGAAATAATCCCTTTCCGTCTTTCCTCTGTTGTACTCGACGCCCATGTGTGCCGCTGTGACAAAAGTTCCTTTGTACACATAACAGCAACAACAAGTGGGTTCTGCTCAAGACAACATTTATTGCGGTCCTTGTTATGGAGAGGAAAAAGGGATGGCAAGGTTGGGATAGGGAATGGCCAGTTGTCTGCCCCGAAGGGGCTGAGCAGAACGGCCTCGAATCAGGGCGGTGGTGTCTGTTTTATAGGGCAGCACCGCAAGGCATTATGGGCATGTGCATACTGGTGTATGATGGGATATAATGTGAGAAAGGGGAACAAATCAATAGTGGGTCAACAGACAGGAAAATAAATAGAATGTTCAAAACAAAACTGTCACACACCTCCCGACCAAGAATAAGGGCCGGTGTGGACCGGACATTACGCAGTTTGTTGGTAATGAGTCCGAAGGAGGTTCCCTCCAACACTTAGTTATGCACGATAACGTCATCACTGTCACTATATACAACATGTACAAGAGATAGTTGGGCTCACCATAAAGGTAAAAGTCCGAAAATGCACAAATGAAAATAACGGCAAATGAAAATTACGCCCGGCAAAAGTTCTCAGACGGCGTCATGTGGCCTCAAAACAAGATGTCATTAGGAAAAATCACTTTGCGGAATGCTCACTGGTATCACCGCTCAATGCATAAAGAAAATTCAACAGAATGGAATGTTTCACACATTCGTAAGGCCGCAAAACAAAAGCAAACGCCTTCTCGTCATCCAGAAACGTCAGGTTGTCGTTGTAGTGTCTCAGATGCTTCACTGGCTAGTGATCGCTGGACGTTCTTTTTCCTCCGATGAGGAACTTGATACCTCCACCACAGGGGTGGGGGAATGGAGACACCGTTGGCGTTCTCTGGAGGATCGTCTTCCTCTTTCTCGTCGGCTGGAGTAGTCGCGCAGAGTTGGCACATGGACAGGAGGCTTCACCAGCGTCAAGACTTGGAAGCTTTCTTCGAACTGGCGGCGGCAGGAGTAGGTGGGGCCTCCATTAGGCACTCGTCCAACCAGCAGGAGTCGATGGTAGTCCAACAAGCCTTCAAAGGTTTGGAGGAAGTCGGTTGCTAGGACGACAGGCAGCATGGATGTTGTCACCACGTGCAATGTCAAAGGGAATGTCATTGTCCCAATAGTGATAGGCAGCGACACGAGTCCACGTGGGCGAACCATCATGTCCGTTAAACTGGCCCAACCACTTTCGAATTTCAAAATTTCAGCGATGCCAATCGTTTGTGCTACGTTTGTGCTGATTTGTGCTCGAATATGGGCGTTTGTGCTGGTTTAGTTTCAGAGCTATCGCGATTTCAATTTGGTTCGGCCAGTTTAACGGTAGCCCAACCACTTTCGAATTTCGAAATTTCAACGGTGCCAATCGTTTGTGCTACGTTTGTGCTGATTTGTGCTCGAATATGAGCGTTTGTGCTGGCTTGGTTTCAACGCTATAGCACTTTGAATTTGGTTGGGCCAGTTTAACGTGGTTGGGCTACCGTTAAACTGGCCCAACCAAATTGAAATCGCGATAGCTCTGAAACTAAACCAGCACAAACGCCCATATTCGAGCACAAATCAGCACAAACGTAGCACAAACGATTGGCATCGTTGAAATTTCGAAATTCGAAAGTGGTTGGGCCAGTTTAACGGACATCGAACCATCCTTCCGTCAGCGACCATGAGTCGGATGGAACGGGCAGGGCTGATCGTCGGCCGTTGGTCAACAGGCAGCTGGGTCAGCATGGAGTGTTCTATGGTCGAGGATACTGCTCCACTGTCGATTATAGCGGTCATTTGATGTCCGAGGATGGACACGGCAATCGTTGTAGCAGAGACAACGGTGTTGAAAACCTGGTGATGACTTCCGCTGGCCATCTTGGTCTGTGGAGATGAGGATGTTGAGACGATTAGGCTTCAACAGCGAATGAAATGGCTCCTGGTCTCCATTCGTTTATATCTTGTATGCGACTCCCATGGTGCAAAGGGTCCCCCTAAACCAGTTTTTTTGGGTTATCAGGCTATACAACAATACCCAAAATCAAGTCACTACTTGTTGCTCGCAAATAATGCTCAGAGGGTGCACCAAACACCTTGTCACCACGGAGATGTACGATGCTCATAGGGTAACACACCTTGTCATCGAATGTATACACCTCCAACCCACATAGCGAGATAATGCAAGGGGTATTATCTTGTGTGGCTGTCTACAGGGTTTCAAACGCACTGTAACGGCCATATGCACCCATGGGTTGGTTCTTCATAGAGTCGCTCGTGAAATAGTCCAGAGAGGTATATGTAATCATACGACTCCAATCTAATCACCCCCGTCAAGTCCTTCGGACAGCCCTTATTTATCAGACTCAGCAAAACCCGTTGGTGAGGAACGCTGTTGAATGCATTACTTATATACAAGTTTATCAACAGGCAATGTTTCCCATCTCCCCAGGCCCCTTCTATCGCCTCGACCAGACCCTCAACGGCCTCCACCACCCCCCGACCCGGCCGGAAACCAAACTGCCGAGGATGGAGCTTATGGTTCGTCTCCAGCCAATGCGTCAGGCGTTTGTTACAGACTCTGTCCCACACGCGCCCCAAAGCAGGAGCTAAACAAATGGGCCTCACCGCCCCCTCATGATCCTTCGGGATCCAGACTACCCGGGAACGTTTCCACTCCTCCGGAAAGCAGTGGCCACGATACAGGGAGTTCAACAGGGCCAGCCAGTAAGTCCCCGCCGCTGAAAAAACTCGCTTAAGGCAGGCTAATGGGAGATCCTCAGGGCCCAAGGCCTTATTGGGATTAATGTCCTCGACCACCGATCGCAACTCATCTTTAGTAATCAAATATTCCACCGAGCCATCTCCCAAATAAGACAGCAGTACCGAGGGATCCCAAGAGCCATCATCTGCCGGAAAATACTTCGTGACCAGGGCTTGATCCAGCTGACCCATCCCTATGCCCACAATGCCTTCCAACCCCCCGGAGTCGGCAACCCTTTGTCCGAAGGAATCTCGGATAATTCGGTAGGGCAGGGAATAAGGATCCTTAGATGACTCCGTCTCACAAAAACTCTCTCAACTCTTCCTCTTATGGAGGATTATGGAGTCCTTATATTCCCTAGCAGCTGCTCTCCACTTGAGAAGACATGACCTCTCCCTCTCCGAACCTCTCTCCCTCCCCGAACCGCCACCTCCGGAGGCCTGCCATTTGCGACGCGCCCGTCTCGCCTCTCTGCGCTACCTGTCCAATTCGGGGGTCCAGAATCGACATTTACGCCCTCGCGCAGCAACCGTCCTTTTTGGGATGCAATCCTTAGCCGTGTTCAGGCAAAGAGATTGGAACTCCCCGGCCCGCATCTCCAGGTCCTCGCGGGTAAGGTCCGTCAGCTCTATGCACGCCGGTATTCGCGATCCGACCAATTGTTCGAACTCGACCCAGTCGGCCCGCAAACAGGACCATCCCTCCAGAGGGAATTGGGTCACTGTCCCCGAGGCAAGTCACTATCGCAGAGCGCTCACTGTATAATGGCTCATCCACCTGACCCCAGCTCTGCACCGGAATACCGTGAGCCCACGAAAGATCAATGAAGCTCTCTCCGTTTGCGGAACGAAAGGTCGGGCCCTGGCTCGGGTCATTCAACAACCGAAAATCCCCCTTAAGCGACCATTCCAACACCTCCCTGCCCCTCTTGTTATCCATGTGGTCCCCCCAGAAACTGAGTCGGGCATTGAAATCTCCGACCACCAGTGTCTTCCGCGGACCCAGGGTATTCAGCAAAGAGACCGTATCAAGCTCTGCAAGTATAGAGATCCGCTCGCTGGGAGGCAAGTACAGGTTAATTAGAGTGAACTCACCCGGCCCGCTACCTACGGCAAAGGCTTCCAAGGTGCCCCCGGAGTAAGAAGCCAAATGTGTAATTCGTAAATTCCTATTATAACACACGAGAGCCACCCCGCAATGCGGCTTCGCATAAGTCCGATAACGTCGCTTATTCCGCACTGTGTGCATGTGGGGCTCCTGCAGACACAAAATGTCCAGGCCATTTGCAGCTCCCCATTCCACCCCCAAACTCGTTGCCACCTTCCCCTTTCCCGCGTTAAACTGTCCTATCGTCAACGCCGGGAAGTCAGTAGCCATAATCGGTTCTGCGGGCCAACTGGAGTTTCCTTTTCTGCCAAATAGGGCATGCCTCGGCCCAGGCCCCATGTCCCGTGTCCCTGAGACCCTCTAGCGAACAGTTGGGGCATCGGATAGTAGTGTCACCGGTAGAAATTGTCTCCAAAATATAGCGACACTAATGATTCTTTATGAGAGGAAAAGCCCCCCCTTTTTAGCCATTTGGCAGACATGTAAGTAAACAAAACAATTTAACCGGGCGCCAAGAAGGCGGGAGAACCATATTTGGTCCTCAGGAGGAGTATGACTCGAGTAAGCTGATAGCACC
>JYFJ02003514.1:15428-40890 GCA_000934665.2 Catajapyx aquilonaris | reverse complement strand
CAAGAAGTTTCGACTCGCCGAGAAATAATTTCCGCATTTGCAAAACTTTCTATCAGCACATCTTCATTAACCAAACTTGCCTCGTATACTAATTTTTACATTTTTCTCTCTTTCTAGGTAAGTACATCGATGGCGAAGGAGGTTGATCCATGTCGACATGAGTTGGATCGACCATCAAGCGTATTTTGGACCCCCCGGATTTTTATCAGTGTTTTTCTCCCACCGCACCGGATGGTGTGTGCAGAATCCGGAAGCTAATTAACCGTACACACGCCAAACACGTGTCGAGTCAGCACCCTCAGGTGCGATATGGGAATCAATATACTCCACACCTTGACGCCATTTTTTTCCCATGGCTGTGTATACACCAGGGCCATTAGAGTGGCCCGCATTATTTAGCCCCGGATTAGACGCCATTAGGACGGACCGGATTTTCTGCCATGTTTTGTCCTCTAATCCGACTTACATGTCAATCAGTCGGTCCCCAAGTTGACTCAATATTTCGGTCACATTTATATAGGGGCGCAACAGGTCATTTGGTATGCAAAGATTCGGACATTTCCTGTCCAGCTGTTGCCTTTTATCGCGCTTGTAACGGCCCCTACACGTGGGGACAAAAGCATACACCAGGGGGTTGGCGTCGCTGCAAAACAACAATGGAAGTCAATCACGCCCCGTATATATATTTTTTTACTAGCTTGAAAAGAAGGGGGCCTGTTTACTGGAATGCAGTCAAATCCTAGTTTGTCATTTCTCTCCGCCAATTTTTATCTATCCCTCCAGCAGCCTAATGCCTTTCTTATCTAGCCTGGAAAAATGCTAATGGCCGGTTCCAAGATTACCATTTGGCAAAGTTCACACGTGGAAGAAGGTCTTAGTCCCCTTCTGAAGGCCCCCCCTAAGAATGGCTTGATGGACAGCCAGCAGTAGCTAATCCTCCTAGAAATGAACAGCGACACCACGTTCGGAATAAATATTCTCATATGGATGCTAATAAGTCTGGCTGTCAAGTGCAATGTGCAGGGTGAGTCAGAAGGATATATAATTATATTTTTTTCTGCAGAAATATTGCTTTTTGGTAGATTCGTCCCCCTTTTTTATTTATGGAAGTCATTTCTCTCCCGGCGCGATATTAATTTGGAGTGGATATATCAAGCAGCACTGTTGAAAAATAAGGTGGTCGAATTTCCCACCTGGTTTTAAGTAAACCCTAGGCCCGGTATCAAAATACTGGGTGGAAGCTGGGTGTTTTTCTCATTGAAATATACGAGCCGGGTCCCATAAAGGGAAGGAAAATTTGAAATTCTATTTTGGTACGGTGGGATAGTAGCCGCCAAAGCACCGTCAGCATACCCAAGTGTCTCACAAATTCCACTTACCGCTCCTAACACTCCAGCTTTTTATCCGGGGGCCTGGTGTGATATCCCGGACAGGACTCGACTATTTTTTCTGCCATACCTCGAGGGTACAACCAATGTACGGGCTGACCACTAATTGGTGACATACGGGTCAGTTTTTTAAAATAATCATCGTGACTGGCAGGGCCACAATAGGCAATCCAGGGTCACAACTGACCTTACTTGATGCGGGTTTTAAAATGAAAATTGCTATTCCAAACCCAGCCTCCTTTTTACTGTAAATGAGCTGGAGTCACGAGACGTACCAGCAACACTAATCACGCTGAACCATGCTATCTGGCCGAATTATTTCCTTCTTGACACTTAATCTGGGCCGTCGGACTAATGGCGGTGTGGATTACTCGCTAAAATCTAGAGTGGAAAGCTGGCGTATCATTCGATACGTAGCATACCCCCACATTCCGGAGTGCCCTTCCGGCCTGAGTCCATCTTCATCCCTCCGGAACACTTTTTTTTTTGGTAGAGTCCCCCGGATTTACAGTGCAAACACGGGGCTCGGTACCAAAAACCGCGGATGAGACATTACGCGCAGATTATCGCGAGCAAATGCGGCGCTTATTAACAACCCGCGCGGCCCAAAAGTTTGGGAGAGGAAAAAGTTAGGCCCTCACCTCCTGGGTTAATGTTTGAGAATCACAGCCCCATTTACACCCCTTAGGTCCGCCATGTTTGCGTTGCGGAGTGGGGGGGGGGGAGGATGTTGCTTGACCCCTCTTAACGCCATCTACCGGGGGGCAATGCGCCGGACACTTGCGGCGGCCTTAACTGTGGATGGCTATCCGGTTAATAAGGCTGTGGTTGATACTCCCAGGGCTGTATTTACCTGTGTTTATTGCATCCACCGTTTGATTTCGGGGGCTTAATACCCGGAGAGGGTGTAATCTGGAGTCCGGTACGTGCAGATTACGCTCTGAATGGGCGATGTAATTATTTCGTTTTGGCTACACTTTCCTTGCATTATGGGGGTGGGGTGAAGTTCTTTCAGTCGTTTCAACACAGGTTTGAATCGCTCTTAACAGCAGCGATTCTAAGAGCAGAAAGTTCCAAATGACATCAGTGATACTGTGACAACGTGGTCGCCAACTTCTGATGTCACGTCGTCTCAGATTGACTGGAGTAATTTTTGAACTATTTACTCCAGATGGCCAACTTGGCCCGGTCACCTTCTTGAATGTTTAACTGTTTACGTGTTGAAAGTGGCCGGCTCTGACGTCAGATCCATAGAAACGTAAGATGGCAGCCTCCATAGGACACATCAGTTCAAAATGACTCCAGCCAATCAGAGACGACGTGACGTCAGATGTTGGCGACTTTCGACTTCTTTCTAGTTACAATAGGAGTAACGGTTATCTGGAATTTCACTCATACATGAGTGGGGGGTCGAAAACTAAAGTTATTCCCACAATTCCTCAGACATTCTGTGGATATTTCCCCTGAGGGCTGACTTGTCCGAAAACCCCGGCGACTCCACCCCTGTCCGTCGCAGCGGTCAGTCGAAAAGGGACTCGGGGGCCGGCCCCCGCCGAAATCATTCAGACAGCTTTTCATAAGAGCTCATTAGAAGAGGGGGTATGGAAATGGACGAGGGCCCCGCTTCTTCCGGCTTTTCCACACCGGCGGGGTTTAGAGACAAGCCCGTTACCAAGGAACAAATGATGATTAAAGTGCTTTGCAGCACGCCCACGGTGTATGTCGGGACTTGGCAGGCTTCATCAGCCCCCACCACCCCCTCTCTCTTCCTTCTCGCAGATATCAACCTCCTCTTTCCCGATGTTTATCAAGGGAACATATGCTCGGAGGGGATTAACGGAGCTGTGTCCTTTTTGCAATGGCCGTGTCGCTGGAGACTTCAACGCGCGAGCTGCTCGCCATATGCACAGCGAGAAGCTACTTCTTGATTCGGTGTATGACATATGTGGATTAGATTATAATTAATGAATGGTTTATAGATGGGGTTCATAAATTATATAGAGGATTTATGAAGCGTTTAAGAACTCACTTGGTCTGTAATAGATGATGCGTGATGTAGATGCGTGTGAAGTCACTACGGATAGTACGTAACCAATTTATTGAAGATTTATGCTGAATTTTAATCATCACCTGATTTAATAAATGATTTGTGGAGGATTTTCACGAACAACAATCCGAATTTGCGGATTCGTGAAGTTTCCATACCGTTTCTTCTGCAGGGACTTCATTATAGGCTAAAAAGGAAAGTTGTGGGCGTGAAATTTTTTGCACGGTGCGATGCGCTTGCAAAAAATATTCGCGGTTTGTTGCGGTGAAGGGATTCCAGCTGATATCATTAGTGGTCTGGCTAACTCGAGCTATTCTGGTAAGCTAAGCTAAGGTGTGAACACGGAAGTAGGCCCAGATGACGTCGGTGGATTCAATTTTGATGCCGGGTACCACCGTCGTGTTAAAGACAGAAAACGACCACTTAAAGAGGAAGAAAGTAATGGTGCTAGTATTAACCGCGTGTCTATAGCAGGAGCCACTGTCCGAAATAGAGTTTGAAGTAATTTCGGTTGTCATTGGCCCTGACAAATTGCCAGCTGGAGAAAGGACGAGGATAGTTTATATTCCGCGTTTTTCTTGCCGACTTTCCAATCCTGAGGGAGCTAATAAGGTAATCTATCACCAAGTAACCCGCCATCTCTTTGTCCACATCTTGTCGATTAATTTCAAAGCAGCAGACCCGGCTCATTACTGCTTCCCAGTAATTGAAAATTCATACCTAAAATTTTCGGTCGTCTTGGCTGGGGCAGGATCCTAAGATGGGAATTGTTTGACGTTGGGAATCTTTGTTATGGCAGTGCGCATGTGTTCTGCGCATATGCGCAGAACACATGCGTTCAATTCATAGAAAATGCATCATCTTCAGGCGAAAACCGAGCTCGTTTTACCAGACGGACCTGGAATTGGAACGACCGTGTTGGAGAATATTGGCTGGGGTTACAACCTACCCCTCTGGCACTTCTCCCCCAACCTGATTGTTAGTTCACCCCAGACGTGCCGAGAGTTTTTTTTTTTCTTTCTGGGACCTGAAAAGACGGAGGGTTCCTTTTCTTTCAAGTAGGATGTCAGAAAGTGTTGCCAGGGCTGTCCAAACACCGGTTTGGTAAACAAGGGGGTATTATAAAGCAATTAACACCAATGTGTGAATTGCTGGTATGATCATGATGCTCGAAATGCGGTCGGTACCGTCTCTATATACAACCGGTGTCCCCCTACCATTCATTGCCGTCTTCTTCACCCCTCCTGAAGAAAATTTCGGCAGCTGGATCCAATGGACCGCAACCTAGGGGCAATGGAGGGGGAAAAAAGGATCCCTTCCAGAAATAACCCCTAGAGGGGGGGGGGGGTATGGGAGGCCTCGGTATTAGGTCAGGCTATCGGATTGATCCTGCGGAACGTTATTCTAGCGGGTTAGGGAAGGATCAAGCGGTGCCTGCGTTATTGCCCACGCTGGGCTTACAACCGGGTAATAAGTGCACCCACCCTGCAAAATCCTACTGTACGCTTTTAAAGCCCGGGGAAAAAAATTTGGGATGGGCCTTTTGATCAGTAAGCCTGGAAGCGGCTATTGTTGCTTGCATACCTGCGTATTATATCAAAATCGCATAAATATCGATATATTGGCTCGGCATGCGGGGTGTTGTAAATAAAAATATCGATATTTCCTTTCTAAATGTGCTGATACATCGATATTTATGGGTGACGTCCTGAGGCGATGTGACGTCATAGCTCCACGTTTCCGGGCAGACAACTGGACTTAATATACGTATATCGATTGTTTCCAGGTGAAAGCCTCCTGTAGGAACATTTAAAATCTGAGGGGGTTAAAATTTGTGAAAGCAATCATGGAACCGTCAATGGGGGTAGCAGGCAGGTGTTAGTAAAAATAGAGCTCGTTTGAAAACGGACTGGTTTTCCACAGGCTTATCAGATTAATCATGTAAGGGGGGGCCCGACCCTATCCCTGTTTTGTAAAAGGTATGTAAGTGGGAATGAGTTTTTGGGTAGGAATTAATGGCCACAGCCCCCACTTGCAAAGAGACAAATTGGAATATGTAGGATTCGGTTCCGGTCGTAAAACCGGCCCGATATCGATCTCCTATATTTTTTGGGAGTTTTTTTTTTTGGGGGGGGGGGGGNTGGGGGGGGGGGGGGGGGCGGTGGCGAGACCAACCCAGCACCGCGAATGTTCGGAATAGTTTTCGCCAGGAAAAATGCTCGGCATTTCTCTCCGAGAGATGTTGGACTCTGAGAGAAAGAGCAATATCGCCTGTCCCGGACTATGTCCCCGAGCCGCCTGATAGTGCGAGCTAAGACCTGAAGAGACGCCCGTTTGTTCCTTCTCTTCTCTCTCTAGAGAGGAGGCAGCCAATCGTGACCATCATCCTCTTTTCTTATCTTGCGGGAGAAGCCTTCGTGGTCTGTTGAGTAAATCTCCTCGTCGAAAACCTGGACGGTTGTCGATTAGGAGAGAGTGGTGCAGGGTGCAATGGGGAGGAGAAGAAGAAGAAAAAAAAGAGCACGGGGAATGGTTATTGTGGACAGTTTATCGGGACAAGTCGCCAAATAATACTTTTCGAATCGAGGGCTTGGAGTTATCTGGGTAGAAAACCTTTAGACGGAATTCACTTATCTTCGAACCTTTTGAGGTAATGTTAGGGACAATAAAATTGCAATATGTGGACAAAACTGGCCCGAGGTCAAAGGTTAAACAAAAATTTTCGATTTTTAAATGCGTTCACTGGCCTGATCGGTGCAAAAAAATGACTAGCCAATTGTAGCACGCTCTATTTGTGTTTAGGCGAATTTAACCGGAGCGTTCAAGTTATACCGTCTGTGGTATCGATTTGCCCGGATTATACCCACACAGATGATGGATACCGTCCAAAAAGGGGCTCAATTTCCATACTCAGCTCTGAATAGTTTCCGCATTAGTGTTGTCATACCGAGTCTGCCGTTGACCTAATGGAGCGACCCATGCCCCCTTCCAAATGAAAGTTGGCACATTTTTGGCCCCGTGCGTCACCCCCTCTCAGAAATTAGCATGAGCATGTCAAAACCCGAAGAAATGAAGGGTGAAGCATACGGTTAATTATCCATGGTCAGGTGGCATCAAGCAGCAGCCTGGCACAACATGCGTGTCTTGTGTACACAGCAGGCATGGGATTCCCTCCTCCATACACATCAGATTACACACCTCAAGTGGGTTTTAATGCTGGGCTGGCTCCTTTGAATCGCACTGACTATCGTTCTAACAACCGAACAATACAACGTCCCTCTTTTCCCTTACCTCAAGACCCGGTTTCCTTTTTCTTGAACCCTCGAGGACCCTTTGGGATGGCAGGCAGCTGCGGGTTTCAGAATGGTCAAAAGTGCTGCTGCTGTCAAGCATAGGAATCCTCATGCCCCTGGTCCCTTTGTCGCCTTGAAAATGATGATGTTCAAGTGACGCTGGGGTCGAGGGGTGTATGTGTTAAAAAATATATAACAATCGTACGCAAAAATTGTGATAAAAATGTGCGTGGAAGCAAACAGGAACGGGCATGTCAGCAGCTACTTATACGAGTGGTTACTCCCCTGCCAGCTGGAATGGAGTGTACATACACGCAAGGGCCATTCAGGAAAGAAGAAAATGCATGGTCAACCCCCTCCCTCGGCGTCTGGCCTCACGATTTTTCTCCCCCCATAGTTTGTCCGGCGGGGGGTCACCTCTTGTATCCCTGGGTCCGCCTCCGGGGCCCAAAACAGATGATAGAGCCTCCTTCACCTCATACCCTTTGTCGTACCCCTCCAGCTTCTTTTGTTCCCTTGTCGGATTTCCATGTCCTGATTGGCGCCAAGTGTAGGGACTGAAGTGCGACTTCTGAAGTACAATCTGTAAAAGATCAACTATATTAGTTGTATTAGTCGGTGCTCTAGCGGGAAGCGTCAGAACTAGTACCCTGGTGGGACGCGGCTGAACTAGCCATTCCCTGGTGGGACGCGGATGAACTAGCCATTCCCTGGTGGGACGCGGATGAAGTAGCCATTCCCTGGTGGGACGCGGATGAAGTAGCCATTCCCTGGTGGGACGCGGCTGAACTTGTGGCATGATGGACTCTTAAAACTAGCAGAAATGCCCCCCATCCGTGCTCTCTCGGGCGTACAAGTTGCAAACAAATGAGGCGCATCGCAGGTTATGCCTCCAGGGCCCGGAGGAGTCAAAAGTATGCTACATCCGCTAATCCAATGAGATAAGGATGAGCGGTTTTCTCAGATAGTCGTGGGGGAGGCCTGGCTGCAAATGGGAGGCCCTTATATTGCGGCTTTTACGATTAACCCGTTACCGTCGCTAGACCCCCCCCCCTTACTATTATTGTTATTACACCTGCAAACAGACTATAAAGCTGGCGTCTTCTCGGGGCTTTTAATTTTTCAAGGAACATTGCATTCAGAAAGTTTGGAAAGCAATAAGACGGAAAGTGGACACGGTTTATTAAAGCCAGCGGTTTATATGTGAAAGCTGGTAATATTTCAGGACACTCGTAGTACCAGGTGCGTCTGGCAGCCACCCGATTGGAGCCACGCATTATCACGTCTATGATGGTTTCGTTTTAATTCCCGCATTCATTAATGCTAATGCCGAGTTGAACGAGCACTTTGCATAATGCTTACGCATCCACGTAGTAATCGAGTTTGCTAGTAAAAATACTCTAGAATGTTTACGGTCTGCACAGGGTGAGTCAGAACATTTGTGACTCACCCTGTGCAGAGACGACATATTCGTACCGTATATGACACGAATTCAGACATTTCTGAAGGAGTCTCCCTCTCCAGATCTCGTAAACTTGGATTAAGTCTATTAGTAAGCACTATGCCCATGATATTTCTGAAGATAACACAAGGCAACGACAGCTTTATGGCAGCCATAAAAGGACAATGTTGATAAGGGCTTGGAATATGGGGACCTCGTTTTCTCCGGTCCGAGGAAAGTCTTGGTTTCAGCTCTTTCTGAACTCATTCTAGGCCGCAGTTTCGCTATTTTTAGGCAAATGTACGGACCTGGGGTTTTTTTTTGTCCAAAAATCCGGATCGTTGAGTACAATTTTTAGGCTGAAGGTTATTAGGCTAGATGTCCACACCATTATTGATTCACAGCTGATTTTGTCACCTTGGCCAACACGTATCTTATTTGCATCGGTGACAACTACATTTCCGACATCATTAGCAACACTCGAGGTGGAAAATTTGTAGCTCCAGCCTCCCATTTCCCAATGGAACCTTCTTCCAGTTCCCCCTATAGAAGTCCCTAGGACCAGACTCTTCTGTAATTAGAACCCCTGAGAACAAAAACAAATCGATAATCGGAACCCTCCGGATACAATTTTCCTGCGTATAAAGTGCGTAATGGAAAAATGGGGGCCGGAAAATGATCAATTTCTGAAAGCTCTTGTTTTTGTCAACAGAAGCTGAATTTTTGAGCAGAGTTTGGCTACTCTTAGGCGCCATATCTAATCCGCTGGCTGTCGTCCCATGTCCGTGGTTATTTTTCCCAACCAGCCTATGGCATCCCAACAATCCAGTGCGAGCTAATTAAAAATTCCGCTGCCACCTTTTTTCGGGTGGCCATGCTGAGAATGGCCCGGATCACTTTTTTTTCGGTTAGATTTACTGCCCTTCACCTTTTGGCTACTCTTAATTGGGAACTGGGTTGGCAAAGGAAAAAACCTTTAGGATTTTTGGTGCCACATTGGTGTATGTGGAATAGGATACCTTTGCTGCCAAGGATGGGCTCCGCCTACGATGGTTGGGTATAAGGGGAGGGGTGGTGGGGTGAATTCGAAGCGAGGGTCATGGTCCCGCACGGAGTCCTCTTGGCGGTGGGAAAACGCCGCCGCTACGGGCACCCCTAATCATAGAGGAGAGAACGACTCCGCCTCCTCCATCCCCTCCCCTCCTCATACCCTCCCTCATAGGGGGAAAAAAAGGACGGGCCAGGGGTTTCGGACCAGGGAGGGCCCAGACTCTCATCCTACTCAAAAATATGCGTGGCATACCGTTTTTGGAAGAAAAAAAAAATATTTCGAGGAGATGGCCAGGAGAGATATGGCAACAATGGCGCAGGTGGCGGATGATTCATTCGGTTTTTAGAAATATGTACTAGCATCGCACTGTGACGTCAGTACTGTTCCAATGAAACATATAAATTAAAATAGTGAAAATATATATTTTTAAATATTGCAACTTTGAGTGTTTCTGGGCATTTTCTGCGACGTCCCAGGCAGCAATGCGAATGTTGCCCAAAGGTGTCCACCCTGCTGAGTGTGAACTGGGCTCCAGTCTCCCCCCATTGAAACCCCCCTAGAGACTTGTAAATGCCCTGCGTAATTGGACAAAGTTATTACCAGGGGAAGGCAGGGGTGCCAACGGAAAGATGCCATCGCCCAATATGCCCCATGGGCTTTTTCAAAAACATAGCCCCATATGGCCTTGCTTGCCCATGTGTGTGTAGACGGCGCGAGAAAAGTCCAGATACTTTTGCCACCCTGCGCTTTTTAACTTCTCTTTCCTCGTGACCAGTTTCGCTCATTAGAACCGCATTCTTGTCGTCCTCTAGTGAATTAATTCCCGATACAATTAATTCCTGGTCCAATAAATACTTGCACCAATAACTTCTAGCCAAAGTGACGTGGCGGTGTACTCCCCCAGTTCGGCTTAAAACAGGTTTCTAACTCGTTCCCCCTTTTTCTGTTCATGTTGTTGTTGCTTGTGATGTAATGAGTACCTATGTGTATTTTCCGATATAGGTTGCTAATAGGCCGCGATTGATTTTTTTGGGTTAATCAAGCTGTCAGGCACACTCACGTTAAACAGAAAATCTTTAATTACCTGTACATAATAATCAGAGGTTTGCCTTAATTTGTAACACAAACAATTGCACCTGCTAATAGCAAATAATAAATTAATACACACGAGGTAAATAGATAGGTAAATAAACAAGTGGATTTAAGACGATTCGACCATTTGGTTAACGATAATTGAATCGCATAAATCGACGATATTGCGAGTGGCGAAAATGGCTGCCGATGCTTAATGACCCACTGGCTTTATCATCTCGCCTCCTAGATTTCGTAGGCGTTGCTACCTTACCCCAACTCCACCCATACTCATTTTTATATACACGAAAACCTTTCTTTTTTTATATACACATATATATGAACACCTTTTTGCTCTGGGATACAAAGAGGGTTGGTCCATTCCCGCCCTTCTGGAACTCGCAATTAGTCAACCTTCTGGCGTAGGGCAGAAAAGACAGTACAAGTTGCGATGCCCTCCGGAGGCTTCCGGATCATAGCACCTTCGAGTGGGTGTACCATACGGTGCCTCCAAGAGCCGGGTGTGAAGGAGTCGTTATCCTCTCTTTTATCGCCATCTTTGCCTGTTCCCAAACGGTACAAAATATTAAATGTAAATACGGACCTGGTCATCTCCTCTTTTTTTGTGTGTGGAAGGGTCCAGGTAATGGCCAGGACATTTGGCAACCATGGCAGTTTCGGAATGATGTTACGACTAGACTTTATTACGACTGAGATTGGGTCGCAAAATTTTTTGGCACAGGCATCCGGATATTATCCGGAGGATGGTACATTTACGGTGTATTTAATGTCTGGAGCATTGATTTCCGTTAGGATTTGTATTAATCTGATGTCATTGATGCAAATGAGTCTTTTGCTAATTTCTTCCGTCTTTTGTCAAGCATGCAAAACCCGATATTTTCAATAAAGGGAGTGTAGATAACGGCCTTTACCTGATATTGAAAGCTGCTGGAGTCGATGATATCTCTGGAGCGGTTTTTTTTTTGGGACGGATGCAAATTCTAGGCAGTCCATAACCTTTCATTGACTCTCTGAAGAAGGAAAAGGGATAAAAAAAAAAAACTTCCGTCGATAACACTTACCATACCATTGTGTGGATTTGCATACCAAAGACGCTGCAAGAGACGTCGCTTATGATTATGGATCGTAAATCCTTGGCGCAATTGTTGACTTTGCTTCTAAGCCCGTTTGTTTTTCTTCTCGGATTTAATGCAGTTTTTTTTTGGTGGGGGAAGGGGCGGAGAGATTTTTTTGATCGATATTTTGAAAATAAATTTTGAATCTGTCAATTTTTGATGGATGTGTTGGTTAGTGGTTGTTGATGTAAAATTGAGGCTTTCAAACAGCTGTACTGAAGGATGGATTTAATCACATGAAATGCTATTTAAAACTATTCAATACATGATGTGAAAAAAATTTAAAGGGCCTGTTAATTAAATTTAAGAAAACTGCTGGCTTGAATCATACCCCTATATAGTAACTTTGCCATCCCAGCCTAGTTTTGAATTTGAAATTGGCGCGCTTTGGACCCGTTCGCCAACGCCATCTACCCACATCCCGGAGAGACTTGAACGCCTGTCCGGATAATGATCCGAGGGAGGAAATGCAAGGCTCCTAAAAACGAAAGCCCGTCCTTGGTATTATTGCGGCTGATTGACGGGTGAGGAGAAATTAATTAAAGCTCCAGGGCCCAGGGAGTTCAAGGCCCATACTTTTGTTTCTGTGCCGGCAAAAGTTTCACGGGCCGTACAAAAGGAGAAGACGGTCGAGGACCTCAAGGTGGAAAAGAAAAGAAATCATAAAGGTGAGAACAAGCGGGCCACAACAAAACCCGACCTTTGTTAGATGTTTTGATCGGTTTCTGATGAAGCAGATTCTATCTCACCTCTCCTCATCTTGAAAACGGTCCAAAGTGAAGGGCCGGTAATGAGAAAAGAAACCGGTGATTGCTACCGTGGACGGTTTTTGTCTAGTTCGTACGAGAGTCCTTGTCTTTTGTCATCATTACTATTAATTCATAGATTCATATTATGGTCTGACGAATATTTGCTGTGTGTTACTACCATTTGTCTGATAATCACTGAGGACCTGGGTTCGATCCCCAACAGTTCAATTTATATTGTGGATTTCATAACACAGATATGCCTGATGATTAATTTTAAAACATATTTAAATTAAATGAACTAACACCAAAATCTAGCATATCTGGGTTAATTACTAGTCTTTTACCCTTATAAGTTCGATATGATGCCCTTGGATTTGCTGAGAGAATTCGATGCACCAACTGCCTGCCACGGATCGTTACCCGTTAAATCCGAGTCCGACTTCGGAATTATTAATGCCTAATTAAAAATTAACGTAATACCTGAGCGTTACGAGAGTTTCTGCTTGTAAAGTATGAACTTGCTGATTTGAATTTAAACGGCCGGATCCAGGAGGGCGTGGGGGGGTCAATGCACGGGAAATGGCTTCCGGATTATGCTCTTAACCCAAATTAGCCCGACTATTAAAAGTGTGACTTAAACATTTTCTTGATCCCCCCGTCCTTGCAAGGTCGTTTCCCCGATAGTCCTCCTGTCAAAGCCTCTTCTAGGCTAATCAGCATGAAGAGGACTGGAAAATAAGGCGGATTTGGACCCAGGCCAGGGGAATTAGCATCTTCAACGATACCTTTTCTCCTCAATCCTGGGGACTAAATCTTGCAGTCAAATTAATGGCACGATGCGTGTGTATGCATATAGCGCATTGAAATTCACTGCCAGACCCTTCCTTTTGAGGGACACACACAAAAAATAACTGATGCTGAGGAATGGTCTGAAACCAGAACCATTCATCTACATTCGAAGGGAGATTGAATCGTCGGCCGTATAGATACAAGGAAGGGGGTTGATAAGAAGCGTATTTGGTGAAATGGAGGGAAAGGTAGCAGCTGCAGTTGGCAGGAGAAGAAGCTTCCATTACTGCTTTCCGTGACCATGGTTGAATGCAGGAGCAGCCGGCTAGGTAAGGGGGAAAGTCTCAATTATGCATCGGAGAGGCGCCTCAAAGTTGATGAAAAGGCCATCTCTGCCGGCTTATTACGACGCCTGATGGTGGCGTAGTTGGTTACGCCCGTGAGTGGCGACTGGAAGGACTGGGTTCGATCCCCAGAGTGGCAATAACTTTTAAAATAAAAAACGCATTTATTTGTTACTAATAATATTTTCACTTGTTTAACGTGTTCATTGGTATTATGATGCAATAATGGTACATTAAAATTAAGTAAGTTTTTTAAAGCAACGACCAGCTAGTAAGAAGCTTCATTTTTTTTTTTTTTTGTACTGAGCTACAAGCAACACGTAGAAATCATTCCTTGGTTTGGGAATCATTTTCCGGGGATCAGGTTCTGGCTCCCGTCCACTACATATCCGGACAAAAAAACCGGGGAGTAAAATGCTGGACAAGCAGAGAGGGCACGATGCCAAAGGCAAAATCCTGTCTGGGATGAGATATTTTCTAAGGGGGGCGTTGGCATCGTTTGTACCATTAAAAGAAGAAAAAAAAGTGTGACCTTTACCGGTAGTTGCAGCAGTGTCACACAATGCACTTTCTTGCAGCCACCCCCCCCCCTCCTAAGATTCAGATCGCCATTTTGGATCCTACCCCTGGGGGGGCTGCCGGATAGCTTAAGATTTACTGCGTGCTGCTAGACAAGATGCTCTCTCTTGAGAAGCAGATAAGAGGGTTCACATGTGGGATGTGATGTGGGTGGTGGCTTCTGGCCCACCCAATTAAGCCGACCGGTGTTTTCTGTAATTGAGGCGTTGCAACTTGCACCGATGCAACAACAATCCCTGGCCAAGTCTGACCTATACACTGTTTTAAGAACTTGAACAAAACTCACTCGACTTCATAGCTGGCTTTGTGATGGCCCGCGAGAGGTCTTTGTGCGTGCGGCTTTCTCTGCCACTTGCAACAGAATTGCCAGCTGGACTGGTCTTTCTCCTTTTCTGAGGAGGGGCGTTGCCAAGTGTGCGTCTCCAGGGTATCTTTTTCTCTGGTTATACACTCAGGACGTACCTACCATGGTAAGGTATCTGCAAGAGTAGAAATACACCACAAGTATCCTGTACTTTCCAGCGTATTTCCATTAGTGTCGCCACCAGCGTAATAACTGGCGCCCAACGTGGGGCTGGAAGTGTGTTGGTTCCGGGGCGATATTTGGATGTTTCCGGGGGGCAACAATGTGGCAACCCTGGGTTTGAAAGGTTGTCAATTATTGTGGTGGAACCGTCACGGGCTTTTGAAAGGTTGGTGCAAGGGGGGGAGGAGGTAAAAAGATCCTCTACCTTACCCCCCTGTGGTTTGAAAGGAGGGTTAAAAATGCTGATTCAGAGCCCCTTCCAGGACCCCTCTGAAGTTGCCGAGCGTTGGGGAGGAGGAAGGACCTCTTGGGAAGTAACAGATCGGTATGCAGGTGATTGATTGCGTTTATTATGAGCCAAGGTATACGGCGGACGTGCCGTACACGTAGTATACCCGGACCCTACCAAAAAATTAGAGAAAGCGTGTCAGGCTGGCTGCGTCGCGCATAAATCGGGCAAATCCCGGCGGCATAATAAAAACGGAAAGTTAGGACTGCGAGAGGGGCGGCTAATGTGCGTGCAGGGGGACTAAACAGGGCACAGATGCTGACAATGCGATATGTCATTATATCCGCGTGTTTTATGGCTGGGGGAGGGGCCGAGGAGAGGAGAGCTGGATTCTTCCCCCCTTTTCATGCTCGCACCAACTACAACCCCCCCCCCCCCCCCCTTTCTCGGTGTCATTATTCGTGTTGCAAGGTCCACCTGGAATTTGGGCGTGGTCCAATGTGTCACTACATGTGCATATTCGGAGTCAAAATGGTGCACATTCAGGACCCAAAATGGCCGCCACCAGAGAGACCACCCAACCTAATTTTAGACAGTATTAGCTGACCCTCCTAACCTAACCTGGCGTATTATTATAGCCTACTGTACGCCAAAGTGAACCATAATGCATTTTTCATTTTCTAATGAAAAGGAGGGGGGGGGGGGAATGAACCCGTAATATAATTATTTATCCAGAATTTTACTTATTTTAATTTTATTTTACTTGAAAATTTATTTGCCATTTTATTCATATTCTTTCACCCATTGAAGTTAATACTTATCATTATTTTTATGCCTAATTTATTTACTTATTTATACACTGCAATATATTGTTATATTGTATGAATAAGCCATAAATAATTTTCGAGTCGCACCATTCTGCTTCCTAGAGGCCGCCATTTTGATTCCACAGGAAGAGGGCTGGTATAATAACCCGGTGCCATTTTGGTTAGGAAGATACTTCCGGATGTCTAAATCTTTATTTCACCATGAATAAAGTAAGACAACCAAGTACCTTCCTAACCAAAATGGCGCCGGGTTAGACCAGCCTCTTCTTGAGAAACCAAATGGCGGCCTCCAGGAAGCAGAATCGTGTGACTCAAAATGGTGGCCACTAAATCTCCCGTCCCTAAAACACCGGTGTGTGTGTGTGTGCAAGAGACACGTCCTTGGTGTGCCTTGTGGCTCACCTTGAAGATTGCACCTCGGGTATACACACGGCTAGGCCTCCTCCCTGTCGTTATCGCACACCTTAGGGTCATTGCCAGTGCCAAACTGCCTCGCAATTTGCTCTGGGCCCTGTACCAAACCCTGGCTTTATACCTGAAGGAAGTTTTTTTCTTCTTCTTCTTCTTTTCCTTCAGCTCACAAGAACGTACAGGAATGCGTTGAGGATCTAGTTTGCTCAAAGTAGAGTTGAAGAAAACCTTGCGGTCTTCCCTTTGGCTCGCAGGAGATTTGTTCTGATTTTATGGCCGTTGTCTTCCAGGCTCTTTGCGGTACATGCATTTACTCTCAAGTCGTCACAATTGTGGAGGCGGGTTTTCCAGCTCCGTTGACGTCTTGCTAACAGGACGTGTTTTTTTTTTCTTTTACGTTTTTCAGGTAATTACCATCACCTGTCTTATGCACGCCCCCTTTACGCCCGGTTCGAAGGATACGTTTCGTGGGGTATGACCCCTGTAATTTGGGTGAGATGCAAATATTGTGTGTCCGAAACATTTTTTTTGTGTGGTCCTTCTAAGGTGGGGTTGGGGGGCAAATTGGCATCTTGTGAGGTGGACTCCACCCCCACTATTACTAGACCCTTTTTGTGTCCCCGGCATGAGAAAGTCGGAGCATTTTTTCCACCCTGATAACATTGTGTTTGTCCAGGCGTGGGAAATTTGGGAGAATTTTTTTGGAGCTGGAAAAAAAAGGGCTACATTTTTTTAAAAGGGCGCTTCAACTTTGTTCATATGTATTAATTCTGTTTCCTCTCTTCTTTCACAGGTGAGTGGCCAAACACCTCCGCACGACAGGTTTTTACCACATGACACGCCGAGCTGTCAGATAAGTTATGAAGGATAGGCTTGGTAAAAAAAAAAAGCGCCAGTATTTATGCATGTAATCCATTTACGGGGTGTTGCATAACCGAGGCGACAATAACGCGGCCTTTGACCTCCAGGTATAATTAGGAGGACCTTCAAAGTGTGACGATCCAATCGGACAGGTGGATAAGTGATGAGAGTGTAGGGGCCCCCCCAGTTCTGTAATGACAGGTTTGTCCTCCATCGTTGCGAAACATCCAGGCGAAAGGAAGCGACGCCTATTGACCCAGGGGGCGCCTCTCACCTCCTTCTTCCTCCTTCTCCACCTTCTTCTTATCTGGATTTTCTCCTCCGTGCTTGGGAGGGAGAGAATCCTCCGATGGCAAACCCCCCCAAAAAGTGACAGGGAAGACACGCTTGACGGATGTTTGCAGAGGTTGGTGGGTGCGGTTGGATGACTGATTCTCCGACTACCTTCTTCCTCTGACCCCTTTTCTGTTTGTCGAGTTCATTTGCGCGGAAGGAGACCCCCTAGAGAGTGATTTGGCTCCAGAAACTGTCGGTCGCTCGTTGAAAGGGCCTGATTTCGCTAAATTGGAGCTTGATGCTCGTTAGTTGCGACAACCTCCCGCTTGGTGTCACTACTGAGGCGTAATTTTTTCCGCTAGGTGTCGCTGGTGGTGCAATGTGCTCGCCAGGTGTCACTACTGTGCCATAATGCTCCATGTGTGTTTCTTCCATTAAAGTCGCATTAAAATTAAAATGGAATTCATATCATATTTATCATACCCTACGACAGCGAATTAAACCTTAAAATTAAACTGAATTCCCCCTATAATAATAGCCTTATTTTTTCGCCTCCGTAACGCTCCGGAAGGAGAACTGTTCCCGGTGAGTGCTGCCACCTTCTGATCGCGGCGGAAAGATAGAAGAGCCCCTGGTGAGTGCTGCCACCTTCTGATCACGGCACTAAATCATCAGGACTTGCCAAATTTTGGCTACGGGTGCTCTAGTTGACAGATAGTCACTACTATTACGACTAATTTCGCCCAATAGTAATTTCTCCAGGCGCTAGGCGTTGCTAGTGTAGTTTTTCCCAGCTCATTTCGGGCTTTTCTTCTTACTGTGCAAGTACCGGCCGAAGCATCGCTGTCGAACAGGTAATTGAACATTTTTACGGTGCTGGAGTAGTGGAAAATCCTAGTCGTAATTTATATCGGTGCCGTGCTTGGCACTTTGATTCCTGTAGTTCGGGTTTTGGAGCTTCTCTGCGGGACTGGTCAAGTAACGCCATTTTTTGTGTGCTTACATGTGAAGATCTGTATGGGTTACAAACTAGAGGCGTCATATAGTAGTACAGGGGGGGTGTCATACCAGGATAAATCTCCGGCAACATTTTGGCCCTCGCCCAGCTCTGTTGGTCAATGTGGGCTGCTGACCAAAACCCAAGGCTGCTGTTGCTGCACAACATGGGAGCTTCGCACTGGGTGGTTCAACACCGCAACATTACGACCTCAGAGGACCACTATATCTAAACCCAACCCGCCCCCGCCCAAGCAATTGCCTGTGACAGGACGGCAACAAGTCTTGCGCAAAAAACCACATGTCCGAATCGCAATATTAAATGTTTCGCAAGTTGGGTATCATTGTTGCGGAAAGATTTTTTATTATTATTCAAGTTTCCTGATGTGGACTATATTTTTAACACGTGGGATTATTTAAGTTGCATGCTGCACCGGGGCCAGAAAACCCGTTGGAGAAAAAAAGGGGGGCCGGACGACCTCGGTTTTCGTGATGGGGGCCGGAATGGAGGAGTTATCGGGGAATGCTGCCTGATGCTTCAAGGCAAAAATACAAGTTGGAGCTCCCTCCAGACAGGATGCAGGGGTGCCTGGTGTGCCGTATGAAATACCACTTTGAGCCTGGCGTGTAGTAGGTACTCGATTAATTGAGCCGGTCATAACCCATCATGTAACCTACATTTACTAATCTAACTTCTGAATGGCCGTATTGTTTGCGGAGGCGGCCGGGAGCGTCGCTGCCGGTCCAATTATTCAACCTAAGGCGTCGCTAGTGTCTCGCTACAAAATAGTAGGCTAATGCTGACAAATGTCCAGTAATTATTCCTGGAAATTGGGGACGGAATAATTCGGCGTCATTATTCAGCTTAGTTTTTTTTTGGAGATGGTCCACTCATTAGTTCAGCATTTAATTATTAATTTAATCGCACCATTCTGATCCTTGTTGTCAGTTCTCCGAAACTTGATCCCAGATGACTGTAACTTGCTATCAATAGAGCCTGGCATTACCATGCCACTGTACACTGTACAGGCTATTCCGCCGAGAATTTCCTATTTATGAGCGATTACTATACACTAGGGCTGGTACAGTGCCCAGAACCCCAGCAATTTGATCTGGAAAAATCCGCTGGCTGGAAGAGGTTTAAAATACAGCTGAGGCTGGAAAATAAAACCTAACCAAAGTCGACAGCAAATGTCCGCCATCTCCGCGGGTAACTGTAGCCCCCTCCTTTTGACTGGAATGAGCAGGATTTCTACCCCCAGCCCCTCTGCTGCATTCCTCTGCAGAAGACAGGGGCTTGGGGTATACCCACAGTAAATGGACAAGTAATGGAGTGGAGGACAAGGAGGCTAGAAAAAGGAAGGATTTACGGGCAGCCCACAGGATTTGAGTTTCCGGCCCCCAAAACTTATCGATGGACACACTTTGGTCTCCATTATATGAGCACTAACTGCGGTTAGTTTTTTTTTCTCTTCAGAGTTTTGGACCCAGACTTGAGATACATTCAGAAGATATGGGATTCTCCAACGACAAAAAAAAACGAAGCAATTTTGTCCCCTTCTTTTTTGGAGACCTCCCTACTTGTTAACTCCCAGAAGGCATCTGGTAGATGCAATCAGAGATTAATTCCGGAGGTCTTTTCTGAGGATGGAGCTTTGTTTTGGGCGGACTCGAAATGTCGGACCGTGAGACCCAAGACGGTGTAATTGGCAAGGGCCAGTCAAAATATTATTGTGACAAAAATGGGGGAATATCTTAGGCATGCCTGAATTATTATGTTAATTTTTGAAATATGGTGATTTTTATGAGCAGATGAACTAACTGTATTAGTATAGGTTGGGTTAATTTGTGTCATTTTTTTTTGTAACCTGCGCCATTTTTGGTCCGTTTTGTGATTGATTCTCCGAGTGGACACATGCGGCGTATTGAGTTGCGACACCATGGCATGGGATCCGCGATAAGCATACCCTATGTAATAAGTGGCATCAGGAGTCGTAAACACGTTTCCTAATTTTTCTTTCCCACTTTTTTTTGCACCTTAGCGAGTAGGAGTCCGGACTTGTTAGAACTTGTTAGTTAGCATATGCTGTACGTCCAACTGGCGTCATCAATAAGATATCACCTCGACATCCATTTGCATGAGATGGAGCTCGCTGATTGGTCCTGGTCGCCTCGGAAAAAGAGTGTATAGTAGTAGCCCCCTCAGTGAGAAATTGCATGGCTTTACTGCTAGGTGGCAATAACAAGGAGTTTTGTAGCCTCTCTTTGGACCCGAAAGGAGTGGTGTTTCGGCCCGGCTCAAGTGGCGCCTTGGGGTTGTGTACAACATCTCCTCAATGGTACATAACTGGTTTCCATTTCGCCAGACGCCAACTCTTCAACTTCCTAGTCATTTCTCATGTCGACACTATCAGGCGTTTATTAGGGGCGGTTATGTGCTTGTGGAAGGGGACACTTATGCCCGGTTTATTAGGATGACTCTGCCGTTTTTGCAAGGACACGTACCATTTTGGCCAAGTTCATTTTTCAGCCATTTTATAACAAAAAGTTATATTGGCAGCCCTGCAGCAGATGGGAGTCCTCTCTCTCTCAAAGGGTGGCATATAAAAAAATGATGAAGCCCATCTGTCTCGGACACTTAATTAGCATAAATTAGCACCCAAATGCTGCCTCTCTTCTCGTAAGAAATCTAAATTATTAAGAACAGCACAGGGTCCAGCCAAAAAAGGACGACAAATGGTTGAAAAATCCGATATATATCAATTGAAAAATTGTCCCGAATTTTTTAATGCACCAAGTGTATATACCTTCAGGCCTGCACATTTTAATGCATTACAGTACATAAATTTATATACATTATTGCATTATTTTTATGCATTGAATCCATTGGTCCTGCATATTTTTATGCATTTCAGGGCATGAATGTGAATACCTCCTTTGGAGCCATTCATGACTTGTATACCTTCGTGCAACTCAACAGATCAGGTCAATCAACCACCCCCAATTTTTCCTTCAAGAGGACCAGACTTAGCCTTCCTTCGAAGAAACTCTGCTCCAGACGTCCGTGCAAGAAGGGTCATCCTCTTCTCAATCGCTCTATTGCCCACCTGAATATTATCTCCCCGCCTTCGGAGGGTTAAAAAACAACTCTGGCCCGTTCCCATGCTTGGTTCTTTGAGTAAACCACGTGCCTTCTGCGTGTTTCCGGGGAAGATTGAGGGTTGTAAGAAAATAAGAAAAAAATGCTGGGAAAATTTTCGTGGAGGAATTCACCAATGGGGAGATCGCGACAAAAATATAGCCTCGCCCTGGTTTTTATTAATATGTTTTACGGTTCACCACCTTTTGGTCACGATCAGACTTCATGATCTGGGTCTGTAGGTGAAGTCGGCATGACTTGGATTTTTGATACCTTTAGACTCAAGTCTTATATATAAAAAATATCGAGGGGGCCGGCCCTTGCTCCTTTCGTGAAACTGAATGCCCGTGTGAAAAGGCAGTGTAATCCTTTTAGGTTTTTCTCCGTGACAGGATCTTGGCGAAAAATCACGAGGGCCAAAAACATGTGGAGACCCAGACACCGCAAAGGTGGAAAGTAACCGTGAATGCAGAACGAAAGCACCACCTTTTTTTTATATACCAAGGGTTGTTGGTCCTGGTTCGCCAATTGTAAGAGACAGGACTGTGTTTTCGAATTGCAGAAATGTTTTGGCAAGGAAGTAGAGCATTGTAGGGAATGGTGGAGAAAAAAGGGCGACACGAGCAATAAGGGACGGGGCGAAAAATTGGCCCATTTCGATCACGATGTCAAAGCCGCAAACGCCTAGAATTCTTTCGGGAAAACACAGGGCGCCGATTTTTCCAGACCTGAAAAACATCAGCTGACTGGGCCTATTTTTTGGCTAGGAAATTGGCATGTGGTTTTGATCTGCTAAGGTCGGAGCTATGGCCCGCTGGAGGAATTTTATGTAAAAGAGGCAAAAATTAAATCGCCAAATATTAACATCTCTATTTATTCATAAATCAGTTATTATGATTAATTTACACATAAATTTGCATATAGACGGTATACATTACAGGATATTTATCCCAGCCAGAGCCCATTAGTAAGCAGACAATGAAATGATATGGCAAGAACGTGCGTTTTCATTATTGGAAACCTCTCGCGTTACATCTAATGCGGCAGGAGAAACACACCGATAATTAATCCTAATAGGAAAATCCGGTTCAATTTCATATCAATGCGGGGGATATATCCCTCCCGGAAATAGGTCATGGGAAGGTTCAGGCTATTCCGGACCTCCCGCAGGATTACCTGATGTTTATCCCCCCGGTTAAAAATAAAATGTCCACGTCAATATGCACGTAAGATGTGTGACACATCCCTACATTTATACCCTGTAATCCCATCATTCCCCGACCCTGACATTGGTACCACACTGACAATGTACTCTTTTTTTTTTACTTGAAACTGGTATAACCCTTTTTTCGAGACAGGATCTTGCCACCCCCTCCGCCCACACGTAAAGACAGGTTCTGTCGGTGTCCAAATTACAAAGCGGCGAAAGGACTGGAGCCCCCCAAAATTTTCGACTATGTAACCACTCCCAGTCCTTCACCTGTCGCACCAATGATTCTCCAACCCTGGCCTGGGTTGTCATTTGGCTCGTTATACCTATGTGTGGAGACCATACACCCCAACTATGGCATGGAGTTTTAAAAAATTTTAGTAGGAAAAAAAATTTGTAGGCAGTAGTTTCATCTCCATCAAAAAGTTTTCACGCCTCCGTGATGAAAGGTTTTCATACCGTTTCGCCCTCTCCGCCCCAAAGAAAAGGCGGCTTTCAAAAACAGGCGTGGTTTTTACCATATATATAATACTGTACCTTTTTTTGACCATTCCATGCACCGTGTAGGACCGCTGCTACATGTGTGGCCTTTTTGTGCTAATTCAAAATCTACACAAAAGGACTTGCAGACCTGGAAAGATTTTTGCATCGTGAATTCTAGGAAATAGCAATGTGGCTGAGATTTGAGTTGGTTAATCAAAATGGCTAGCAAGACGTTTAAGACGGATAATGAAGCTGCGTTGGGATCTGCCCATCCCTTGTCAAAGCAGCTCCAAAGTCCTAAGCTGCTTCAGGGGGGGAGGAGAGGAAAAAGAAGCTGAGAGCTGATTGAGAACAAATTGCTATCGAAGGGATCCCATTTCCCCTCGACTACTTCTCTCCCCTAGTCCTGGAACTCCCGAAGACAGAATCGGGCACGCAAGGAATTTTTTTTCCCTTCAATTTAACAGACAAATTGGAAATAGGGAAGAGTTTTTTTTTTGAGGAGGAGGGGGGTTTCCCTCAGGAAGAGCCGTGATTTATTTTACCGGAGCTTTCAGTTGTACAGTGTGTTTGTCACATGTAAAACGCGCTTTCTGCTGCATCCATGCGGATCATGCATTGCATTAGGCTGTCAGTTGACTCTTTGGTCCTCAAAGGATTCTGGTCAGTTTGTCATCAGCAGACCAAATATGGCGGATCTGATGCGATGGCGTCCTGACAGAGGGCGCCAGATGGAGCGGGACAATTGTCATATAGGCATGGTAGGGCCATTAACCTAAAAGGGGGATATCGTTATGGCGGAAGACGGCAGTAGGTTCTCCTCCACTAGGCAACACAAGTTCACGCTTTACTCCCCGTGACATTTTTCCGCTTAATAGTCTGCTCGGAAAGAGCATTATTTTACAGCCCTTTTGATGGCCTCCTCATACGCTGCAGGAGGAGGTAATGACCCAAGTTTTAAACTCACCCTCGGTATACCTGATATAGCTCCGCCGCACTTCCTTACGATTGTGGCGAAATACTTGAGGGAAAGGGGACTCTGTAAAAAAAAACTTAAAAATGTAGGCTCGGGAGAAGGTTGGGAAGTGGAGCCCCTTCATAACCCACGAAACACTTCCCAACCGTGAATGTCACGGGGCTTCAACTTTCACCCGATTTGGGCGCCACGCCGTAAGGTAACGTGCGACATGGTTTGCAACGCGGTTCTCCCAAGAGCTCAGTTTACAGAAGAACGATTTTAATGCACGTTTTCATTATCTTATGGTTGCCCCATCATATCCTTCAAACGCACCACTGTTTATTTACTTGCCAATTATTATTTTGGTTGTTTTGAAAAATAGTTGCTTCACATGTAACAGGTTACGCCTGCCTTACTTCAGGATAATGTTGGTGGTTTCCCTCGCGAGTGTTCTATTCTCATTGTTTTGGGATCGGTTTGGGCCCCAGTGACCCTTGACCAGTGGGCAAACAGCCGTCCCGTGCCGCAACAGCAACCAAACCGATTGGACTAATGTGGGCTGGGGAATTATCGCGCAATTTTAGTAATGAAATGTGTTTGTCATGTTAGGCCTGAAAGACGGACACTCCCCCGACCCAATCATGTTGTAAATCTCCACATCGATGATTAAAACGATACCCATTAACCGGATCGCTGATTATGTGCCATTTGGCGTTGAAGAGTGTGTTTTCCCCCGGATTATCCCCACATATTTTTTTAACAAAATGCGCACCTTTGTAATGGAATTTGATGTCTGATTTCATCGATTCCATCAATTATTATGGATCCATTTTCAGCAAATGTGTGCAAAATAGTGTTGCATAATAGTCTACCTGAAGATGTGTGACATGTGCACAATAATAATAATAACAACAACAACAACAACAATAATAATAATAATAATGTACCACATGGGCAATACACAAATGTAAATTGGAGCATAATTAACAATACATTTAATTGTTGTTCACATGTGGTAATTTGCTCGTATGTTGGCTGAAAATGATTTTTATCGGAAAATTATGCTTTTGAGGGAGACCTGGTAGGAGAGAAGTAAACAGAGATTTTAAAGCCCGGTCCAAATGGGGCTTGCATGGAGACTTCAAAGGGACTACTCCCACAGTTATTTTAATGACGTCGCGGATGGAGAAAGGCGAACTAGTCAGGGAAGGCTGTTAACGGACTGGGGAAGGGGCATTGTTGACATTTTTGTCACACGCAGAAACAACCCGAATCCAGCCTGAAAACTGCACACACCTCCCCAATTAAATGTGATCAAACCCGCTTTTGAGCCAGAATGTCCCTCACAAGAGGGATGCGTATACAGGGTGTGCCAAAAAATGAGTCGAGCGCGAGTTTCTGCATTATCCTGCGAAGGTGGCAACCCCGTGCTCATCCATATGCAAGACACGAGGAGACGATGTAAGTAATGGAGGTTCACATGCAGGCACTGATACGAAGGCTGGGCGAGAGCGATATGGGTGCAAAGTAACGTTCCGTGTTCTTGAGTCATGTAGCTCGGCGTGAACGTGCTGTTTTTCAGGTGTTGGCTTCACCCCTCCCATTCCCAGCTGAGTCTGAACCTCTTTGCCGTGCCAGAGGACCCAACACAAAAGAGA
>JYFJ02003514.1:0-15419 GCA_000934665.2 Catajapyx aquilonaris | reverse complement strand
GGGGGGGGGGGGACCTTTTTTATATTCTTACACCTTCCCGAGTCGACCTGTTATTTGGGTTCATCACTTGCTTTCTCCGGGTGTTTATTTAGAGAGTCGGATCCGCTTCCGATTGGCGTACAGATGAAGTGGGCGCGATTTTTAAGCATGATTTAATAAATACTAAAATGAAATAGTGAAGTAAAAATAAATTATTTAAATGATATAAGGAAATGGTATGAAAATTAACATGAGATAAAGTAAGTAAAACTAAAATTCAGGAATAATACATTGCACAGCATTGCATTGTAGAAGATTAAAAACGTGCAAATATTCATAGAAATTGACATGCGCAAAATAAGTTGGAAGAAAAGAAAGAAAATAAGCATCAGTGACAAATTACTAATACAGTAATAAAGCAATATAGCCTTTGTATAAAACTATAGCGTGTATTGTACACTATCGTACTGTATCGTATAAAAGAACATTAGGAATAATACATTGGCAAACAGCAAAAAAAACAGACGCAACAAAATTACAACAAAATAAATCAGCTACAATTTAATAATAGTGTATAAATATAAACACGTACTTTCAGTCGTGTTGGACCCGACTCATTACGTTCAGGTGGTATACACCGGGTATTGGAAGCAGGAAAGTTGTCCTGCAACAGCATTATGGAATGTTAATAGCCCAGGTGGTTTAAATCAGAGTAAAGCGGTTAATAACACGCTGCATGGAGAGTTCTCAGAAATATCGGTGGGCTGTAATAAAATATTAAACTCTCCACTTTCATAAGAATGCAAGGCTCTCTCTCTCTCTAGGGACCCGATAACTACCAGCCAATTTCCTGCATCATATGAGAGTGACTCCAGATTTTTCATTATTACTTAATTATTTCATATTTTCCAGGAAAAAGGGACAGAAATTGTCGATCGGGAAGGGGGGCCTAGAGCTTGTGCTTACAACAATCAAAAGCCGGTAATTGGGGGAGAATCACCGCTAACAATAGGTTTAAGCCGGAATAAAATTACAGGGGCCGACACAAAAAAATTGGGAAGGAAGAGAGAGAAAAAATGGAATCTAATGGCAGGAATGCTGACCGAGAACATTCACACGACGGGGACGGGCCTCCGGAATGGCCCTTGGAGTTGCCCCTCGGGCTCTTCCTCTTCCCATTCTTGCATTGCTGAGAAAATCCACCTGGAGCTTATGGAGTGCTCGAGATTTTTTGGGAGAGAGAAGGACCTGGTGTGTGCTCTAGTTGTTATTCAGTCGCGCGCGAAGAGAGGGTTTTAAAAGCTAGTGTGTCGAAAAGGGGGGGTAGTAGAAAACGGCCCACGATTTGGCGATTGCATTGTGTGAAGATGGAACAAAGCCAGAAGTCCACAATCGATTTATCGGGGAACGTGTTGTCGCGACGAAAGCTGGGGTAGTAGTGAAAAGTAATGGCCCGAGTCATGTGCCTTTCTCTCACGCCTGGCTTCAAGTACACCTGATTGAATTCAAGAGGCGACTGCGGGCCGGAAATCAGGGTTGAAAATGTCGCATTTTCTTGCTCTAACTGTGCGTTTGTTTAAGTCTACAATCAGGGTATGTGGAGCAACTAGGATGCGTGGACGGAAATGATGCACTTTCTTGTTGAGTCACGTCATCGTGTGTATTAATCACTGACTGGTAGCCGTTTTCTCTTTCGTGTCCTTTAAGTCCGTTTTTCATACAGACCTGATCCTGACATAAGTGTTTCACTGTAATATTTTATGCATTAGTTTACAAAAAAAACACACATTATTTACATGATTTCTAATTCCGTCCAACATTTTTCTTTTTAATTGCGGTCATAGGGCGAGTGCCCCAGCCTATCACTGAATAGCCTGCACAATCATCTTCACCTACACCGTGCAATCAGGTTGTCATGATATGACGCATGGGCGCTTGCTTAAGTGAAAATCCGCAAACTCGACCTTGTTGGAGATACGGACGAGGCGAAGAGAATCGGAATTGGCATGTCCTCAATTGCAACGTTACCTTCTTTCACCTTCGCATCCAGTTAAGGAACGTGACACACACTTGGAAACAAACAAAAAAAATCTGAATGGAAACGAGACACAACAAGTAGCCGCTGAATCGCATTTTGCACAGCTCATCCATTCGGCAGAGGAAAACTCAACATGGAAACAACCGTCTCACGCAAGGACGTCTTTTCGGACCGTGACCGCTAAGGCCTCAAAAAAACAAAGGAAAATTTTTTGAGGGCGTGTGGCCATACCAGAGGATGTAGTTTTATACCCATTTTTTAAACCCGTTCTTTCTGCCAGCCAGGCACGATTTCATTAGTTCAGTCGTGAGAAGTAAAAGTGATGCTCTGCGCCCTGAATTGAATCGTCGCGCTTTCGCAACATGGATTGCATGGTTGTTGCAAAAAAAAATTGTACATAAGCTTGTCTTTCAACAGGTCAATAGTTTATTCGTGCCCTGCAGTTGCTCAAGAAGTTGATAATTGATATCGCCTCTTTTTTTTGTATGTGTTTGTCGTTTGTTAGGATCAAGCTGTTGGGAGCAAGTTGGGCGAAACTTATGTAGTAATGAGAGGATGTGCATATGGATGGTTTACACACAAAAAAAATTGTTTCTAGAGGGTATGATCGATAGCTTAATTAGAAATCCTGTCGAGAGCTAAAGGCTGTCGTCATGGTTTTATGACCCTCTTCTTCACTTGGAGCGTAGAAAGGTTGTAAATGATCGAGCCATCGATCGCTCATTCTCGACACACTAATTCTTTTTCCATGGGACGTATAATCCGGTGTTAAATGGGGAAACGGGGGAGAGTATACCTGCCGATTGCTTTACATGGACACGGGGGGCTGTGGCTGTTTTTTTGGGACAGAGAAAGTAATGCAATTTGTACGGGTCCGATCTGGTGATTTGGCACGACATACGTGGACAGATCGAATTGGTACACTCATTTACCAACTTGTGCAAGGGTGAAAATATTTGTTGCAGAGAAGGGTAATGACATCATATGCATAGTGTTATGAAGTCCCAATCAAATATTTATTTTATAATATTTAAAATGACATAATTTTTCCAATAAGGGCACCACCCAAAGTGAGGTTAGGTTTCGACAGGTTTGTCCAGTCGAATCTCACCGGTGCAATTACCCTTCGCTGTGATTGAATATTTATAATTAGAGGAGAGCGGTAAGGCTAATTTCACAGTTCACATTTGTCCTACATAACCCGGTGTGGGGGTTCAGGGACAATGAAAACCTTTCAACCTCTTTTCATGTGCGTTAATAATACCCAAATAATTATTGATTGCGTCATTGATATTACAAGGTAAAGGATAAGCCTTCACTTGCGGTTTGTGTGACAGTTACCCACTTCCCCGTACGCTACTGTGTGTTTTCATGACCCTGATTGCAAATTTCGGAGGTTTCCAAATGAGGGCTTTCACTTTTTAAAATCCGCGATGCAGAAAATAATAGAGCACCAGGCCACGATTGGCCAATTACTGCAAGGAGGGGTCCATCTAAGAAGATTTGGCCAGGACTTGTAATCTTCTTTTTTTTTTCGCTGCAGGTTGTGTGGACAAAGTTGAGTAGTGCAAGACACTGTGTACCTTTTACTCTGGTTCGGAAGAGTGGATAAAAAAAACGAAACGAAAATCCTTACTTCCTACAAAAAAGTGGGGGGCTTTTCCAACGTCTATTGAGTGGAAAGCAATGTCAGCTCGGATTTCTCATCTCCTTTGCTCTGACCCAGATACCTCAGATACCTATCCTTTCCTAGTAATGGCCATTTACTTGACCACCATCGATTTATATCAAAAAAAATCGAATTTTCAAAAATATCATACAAAATATCAGCAATGATTTGGTGCTAAGCATTTTGCCAAACTAACCGATATGTTTTTTCCAGATTGGTTATGCATTCTGTATTTAGTTCAACGGATATCCTGTTTTAATCTCAACGTTTAGTGTTTGCAAAGAATAATTTGTTTCCCACGTTACAGATGGTGGTTCGATTTTTGGCGATTATGAATCTGTCCCTGTTCCGAGCACCCGAGCATTAACTACCAGATAATAAAAAAGGAGAACTGTTTCTCATGCTCTGTTGACCACTAGATACGGTGGACCCCATCCTGGAATCATAAGTCTGATGGGTCCATTTCCGGTGACCAAGTCGTGGAAATATAATGGCGATTCTTTTTCCGTCTTCCATATAGAGCCAGGGATACGCTTCAGAGTCCTAGGGAGGGTATAGGGTTGGTTGGCCAGAAAGCTAAGCCCAAAGAGTGGCCATAACCATTCCCCGGTCTGATCCACATATATGAGGCATTGTTGCCTATTTTTAGGTCTGGCCGGACGGGTGCCAAATTATGCCTCGGCGCGGGTTTATGCTGGGGGTTCGGGATCGTAAAAACTGGAATGGAAATAAACATGGGGCAGTACAAAGTTCCCAAATAGTTGATGAGAAAGTATCATTTCGGTGGTGCAAAGGCCCACCCTTCGGATGGTCAACTTGGGCAGAATGCCTCCTATAACACTGGATATAAACCTAACAGGTCACTAAATCCAAATACAGTCACAAAATATTTGCTCTGAAATTAACGAAACTGATTAAATTAATATTTTAATTTTGCAAAATTTAAAGGTAGAAATTACACAAATCAAACTAAGATGCTATCATTTACACAGATTTCATTAAAACGCAAAATTCACAAAAATTATGGGTCGAATTTTCGTCCGATTGCTAGTTACTGCTAACTTAGCAGTACCTACTGTTAAGTAAGAATTAACTAGCAGTGGGATGAAAATTCCACCCGGAATGTTTAAGAAATCGCAAATTTAAGTTAAAATGTTACTTAAAACCCACAAAAAAATTACACTTTTTGAACATTACAAAAATTTACATTGTAATGTCGAAAATTTACCGAGGAATTTTCTCTCTCTCTCACTCTCTCTCTGAAAATGCCGAGCTTGCCATCGCCCCATGTCGCTCGCGAATTTCAAAAATTCCGCCCCCTTCTTTCCGCGCGCGAAATTCAAATTTGAGGCCCCACCTTTTCCAGATCCCAATCGGTTCTAAAAATTTCCATCTAACAAGTCCGGAAAGCGTGTTATGTAGCATAATACAGACCTGTAGGTGAAAGCAAATGGAAGTGAGTAGAAAAGTAGAGAGTAGAAAAAAAAATATAGAGATGGTGAAGAATAGAGAGGTGGCTAGGGGGTGTCTGGAAGCCGAGATTAATGGGAGGGGCATTAATCACGTCATTTCTTTCTGTGGCGCTGACAGGTGATGGGGAGAAGATTTGAGATCGATCGGAGCCTCTGAATGGGTGGCGTAATTTCCGCCCCTTCTTTTTCCCTCCCCTCAAGTCGTCGCAAACAAATAGATCAGAAGGATTGAAAAAAAAGAAAAAAACACAAGCCAGAGGGCGCGGTTGAAGAAGAAAAAAAAAAAGTGTAAGAAGAAGAAGCGCTTCTTCTCTTCCCTCCCCAACCCCTTTCCCTCTGGTTATCCTCCGAAACAAACTTCTTCTAGGTCCCCCCGAGCAGGAGAAGAAGTTGAAAGCTTTCCCTTCAAGAAGAAAACTCCAATGACTCAGGATGAGGAAACAGTAATTGCTGGCCTAAAGTTTTGGCTGACCGGCGGTTTTGACGTGAGGCCGCACGTCACTGAGGGTTCAATGTGTGTGTGGGTATTTGCACTGGCTAAATTTGCTCTTTGCCCCGGCTGCTGGGGGACTGCTGTCAATCACGACTATTTTCCAATAGAAATGTACTCTGCTGAACCTAGTTTGGACAAATTATGACTAGTGTGCGGTTGCTTTGTTCATATTGCAAGTACTAATTATAATTAACTTGTAATGTCCACCCAGTGCAGCAGCCATCTTGGATTATGAATTGGATAATCATAATTTTGTTCAAAATTTTATACATTGCACATATGATTAATATATTATTACATTGAATTGCTTTACGATGGAATTAAAGTAAGCTTGCGTTAAAATTATATTTAAATCATTACCACAGTTGAATCCGGATATAACAGACTCCTTTCGGTTATAACAGACTGGAAAGGCCGGTCCCTGCGTACTTCCATATATGGCCTGTGTATTCGGCTATAACAGACCTTGGCCATCTACTGATTTCTGCGGTCCCTTGATGTCTGCTATCCTGATCCGCATCGCTATCGCGATGAGCGACTATGAGTGATCAGGGATCATCCTGCTATCCTGATTCAACTGCAATAAGAAATTAAATAATAATTATAAATATACCGTGTGTTCCAAATTCCTGGCTCCTTTTTGTATAGTTGAAATCTCCCTGTAGTATATCTTTAGCTATTATTTGTGTAGCTTGTTGTGCCCCGATCCAGGTTCTCAATTACATCCAGGGGGTCGAGTAGCAGTTGCTATAGAATGGGGCACAACAAGCTACGAAAAATAACTACTATCGGGCGATTTCAGCTATAAAAACCCGACCCACGTATTTAGAACACCCTGTATGTGCAATTTCTTATAAAAAATAATATAGGGAATATGCTGCCAATGGTTGCCATGTACACAAAACCTGGATAAACTCCCATTGCATACCCATACATAGGACCTACAAACGAACAAACTTTCCCTTTTATATGTAGCGGATTTCTGCAGAATTGCTGTTTTGGAGCAGGGGAAGGCAACAAGTCACATTCCATCCGTATGATGAATGGCGAAAGACTCGATTTGATGACATCACGTACCGGGAGATAGGTTGGCCCCAATTACGTGCCTGTCTGAGCGACCTTTCCCTTTCCAGTCATCAATCACGATGAGACCCCCGTTTCATCCCTCGCTTGCAACAACCCATTTTTTATATATGTATATTTCCATCGCTCTACTTAGTCTCAATTTGTAAATATAGTGCGAATTCGGATACGCCACACGTCTGGACCAATCCATTGCCGTTCCTCACTCGCTGAGCGTCGTTTGGGCGCGTCCGATTTGCGGTATAACATCGAGATGACACATTAACGGTGGTAATCGAACACGATCAGGGTTCGGGTGGATGGGAAGAGTTACCTCTGCCAAATGACCCTTGCTCACCTCGTCTCGGTCGGACTGTAAACGGCCCCGGGTTCCTCCGGCGATTTCAATGACGACCAGATTCCGCAGACTTCTACGCGGGTTATAAACAATCCGGACGCTGCCCCGTTTTGGCAAAGGCCGTCTTCCATGTTGCCAAATAGTGGTCGAAAAAAAACGAAGCGAAAATTTATGAAATCGCTTCCAACTTGGTGATAAGTTTGACTCATAATTTGTTACGAAAAGGTCTCAGCGGGTCCAACCTTTTTCGCCCGAGAAAAAAAAAAAGTTCGTATTCAGCACTTATAAGGTTTTTGGGCGGCCTGAAAAGTTGTTTTTCTTTAGACTCGATCAGCAGGCCTGTCATTGGCAAAAGGCGGTTCCTGTTTGAATTTCAAGTGCAGACCAAACGGGGCGTCATTAGTCTTTTGGACCTGCTGAATAGTAGTAAGAAATTTTTGCGCAAATTTTTTTCTAAAGCTTAATATATCACACGGAAAATTGGGCCTGACAGTGTGTATACAGAGTTGGCAAAAAAAATAGAACCTACTTTATATTCAAATTTAGACCCGGTTTTTAGGCTGATATTGTGTCGACTTGGAGGCGGCGAGAACAAAAGGTGGAAAACTAGTCCGTTTGTACATGGTTGCCCAATTACTTCGGTGGGAAAACTTTAAAAAAACTAGTTTTGTTGATCTGTAGATGCCCCTTTTTTGCAAAAAAACGCTGCAGTGCGGGGTTCTTGTGCTTTTCAAAAGCCGGAAAAATATGCGCTCATTCTGGGAGATCCCTACCAAAAAAAATGGGTAGAGGCAGGAACATGGGTGAGTATACTGCCCCATAAAGTCCGTTTTCTGCTACTTTTATATTATGACCAAGTCTTTCATGTCAGCTGGATGACCCTCCAAAGAATGAAGTGGCCAGGATTTTTATTTGCCGCACTGTGTGTGAATGACGTCAAGGAAAGAACATGTTGAAAACAATGAAGTGTAACAAAAATATCGGCCATGGAGATACCAATCATTCAGAGCAAATATAAGTCGAATTTGCAATGTTTTGCAATATTACGCATTATTTTATTCCTGGGATGTTTCCGCATGAACAGAGTTTCGTTTAAAATATGAATAATACAATATCTAATATAATTTCATATTTCGATTCTAATGTTTCAATAATATTTGAAATTTTATGTAATAATACTTCTACATGAAACGATCCCCTACTGCACAGTGCCCAGAGAAACACCTTGAAACATGGCCTAAATCATTACTAGACACACTGTATAGTCACCGGATTTTCCGTACCCCCCGGAAAATAAATAGCTTTGTTTCTGCACAGCACGCAACAGCTTCGTTTCCAGCCAAATAAGCCCACCTTGCTAAGAGACCAAAAAACGAAAGGCCCCCTTTAAAAAAAATACATATAGAATCACTTTTACCAGTAATGTCACGGTTAATTTCACGTGCTGCAAATTACCGCCCGCTCCGTTCACGTTTCGCAAATTTTTTTTCCCCCTTCTCCTTATAATTACGGGTGTACGGTAGCTCGCGAAAATGGGAGGTCCCCTAGAATATAGTTCAGGGATTAATGTTTTTTCCCCACTGAGAAGAAGCATCCAATCTCAGCCCGTTCCCCCCATTTTGTTTGTGGAAGGACTTTGTCCTAATGAGGTGAAGGCATCAGATTGCCTTCCTTTTTTGGGACGATCAGTTAACGAGATTTTTGATCTGTAAGGTTGGAACAAAAACGGGTCCTGTGAAAGGCTCGAAATAATAATAAAAAATTGGCGGCACACGAAGAATTTTTTGGTTGAATGTATGTAATGTCAGGTATCAAGAATGCTTATTTGTCAGGTGCACGAAAACAGCTTGGATATAGGAACCGTTCGCCACCCAAAAACCTTGGCGGTAATCAGCAAGGGAAGGGAGAAGAGAAAAAGAGCTGTCATGTTAGCAGCAAGGGCAGGATGTCTTCTTTGCGCAAGAACGCCCCTTTGTAATAACGGAATTACGCTCATTACCACCCAAACAGTGTGAAAACATTAATTACTGCCTCGGATAAAAGCGGGTCTGGATTTTTGCAAATTTTCAACAGGGGTGCGAAGGGGGCCACCATGCACCTGCTGGGCAGTAGCGAGGCATTTGAATGAACTGCTTATTCTACATGCTGCTATTAGTAGTAGTAGTAGTAGTAGTAGTAGTAGTAGTAGTAGTAGTAGTAGTAGTAGTAGTAGTATAAAAGTTGCTCATTTCTAAGAAACAATCCCGTTTCGACAACCCTGCACTGCACGTCTGCACAGATTGGCCCCCGCGTTTCATCCAGCCCGTTCGATTGGTCCACGTCACTAGCCACCGGTGTTGCCTAACTTCATCCCGAAGTCGAACCCCCTGAGGATCTCGACACTCTGTGACCCAAATGACACCGTTTATTTTAGTCTCCCCAAGCAGAGTCGGCGTTACAGGCCAAAAGGAAACAGCTCTCTTGATATTTTCTCCAATTTTTTTTTCTTTTCTTCTTCCTCCCACCCCACCCACCCCCTGGTGGCTGTCGGGGTGTAAAACGAGTTCCATCTGGTCGTCGGCCCGAGGCGTGCCTTAGCTCCAAAAAGTACGGGCCCCCGCCAATGACTGAGTGCAAGAGCCTGCAACACGATCCATTAAAAAAGTACCGGGTCCCTCCACCGAAAAAAGAAGGAAAAACAGCATGGCCCCAAAAAAATAAACCAGCCAGGAAGAAGATTACTAATTGCTGTCAAATGGAGCTTCCACGTGATAAATAACACGCGTGATTCTCACGAGCGTGTCCCTTTTTGGTCGCCAAGAAAAGGGGCTTCCGCACTTTGCAAACTGCTCCGACCCGTTTGGCATCGGCGGGACAATGTCAATGTCTCTATTAGCGGCTAATTCCTTTTTACCCTCCCTCTTCTGGAAACCCGTCTGGGGAATGAGCTGGTAACAATGCGCACAAAGACTTGGTTAAGCCCTGGAGTTGACACATCATTAAAGTAGTTGACCACCCCTCCCTCTGCCCAGCAGCCTCTGGATCAAGGAGGAAGGATGTCCTCTTCGTGATTTGGGTTTGAAGAAGAGATGCTGGCAACCCTGGAGCCAAATGAGGGGTGGTCAACCTGGAAAGACCAGAGTCCAGTTTTTGGAGGGGTATCGCAAGAATGTGTAGATTAGTGGTCAAGAGACGGGGGTGACTAATCGGGGGAAAGTCAATGTGGAGTTTGTGATACCGGGGTGAATAATATTTGCGCGAATAAATTATTTTTACAAATATTTAATTAATTATTTAAATTATTTAGTGTAGTAGCTCGGAGCTGGTTGCACCAAGTCAAATTAAGGAGAAAATTTCCGATTTTGTATTGTGAAAAGTGACGGAAATGACGACTTGGAGATGCAGGCAAATATTTTGGAGGACTTTGATGAACCCAAAGGCAACAGTTTCTACTGTGCCTTGAAGGGAACAGTTAGTTTCTAGCTTCCACTAGATGCCGTGCAAGTCTAGAAATGATACAGCGCCATTTTATTGAAAGTGGCGCGTTGGCTGAATTATTCCGCTTTGAAAGGTTGATGGGACGTTATATGACACACGAATTCTTGGAAATCGTCAAATTCAAATGGTCGTTAGACGCACTTCAGAGGACAAATCCGATTTAATTCAACCTGTGACGCACAGTGTCCAATTAAATTTTATGCATTAAAACATTAGGCGAGTGAATTTTCAGCATTGACTAAACCGAAGCTTTTAGAAAATTAAAAAGTTCCTTTATGTAGTGGTCGATAGTGAAAATGCAGATTTTTTTTAAAAAATCCAGTTTTCTGTGGCTTGTAAGCCATGGATAGATATCTTCTCCACACAACTTTTGTAATCATCAACTGAAATGAAGCCATTTTTGGCATAACGCACCAAGAGATTATTTTCTATGCAAATGCAGAGTATTAAATTTTCCTGGAAAAATATGTGTGTAAACATGGGACTTTGCGAAACAGCATGTGCATGTGTAAAAACAGGTGCATGTTTTTGTTGTCATTTAATGCCATTGGTAGTATACAGTATATCTACAGTGAGCTTCTCTCACAGTCCAGCGGGCGCACATCTCTTCGTAAACAGAACTATGGTAATAGTGCAGAAGCAGCGAAAATTAGGTCACTTCATCATCTGCAAGGTATCTATTCCAAGATGTTTACAGCAAATACAGTACTCAATGCTAATTTTAGTCTAATTTATGGCAAAATTGTTTTTTGTAATATCTACCGTGCGTAGGTTTTTTTTGGGCATAAACCACAGGTCTCCATCTTTTTATGGCCGACTGTACCTGCAATACTATCCTCTCTAATATAGTGAATCCGCTTCATTAACCCGTCATAAAATTGTGTCACATTTGGCAGTTTTCGCTCCAAAAAACCTCTCGCTGGATAATGACAATGAAATCATGGTTATTTGATCCATTCGGTTCAATTAAAACGACACTAATTACGCCAGTCCTTCACTCCCTCCATGACTCTTTCATGACCTTCAGTCACGCCTAATAAACCAGCATTTTTCGGACACTGTCCCCCAATCAGGATATCCTTCTTCTTAAAACCCCTGATTGGATGAGTCACAAGTGTTTCCATATACTGAAGTGGATGGTCCCTCCTACCCTCCCGAAAAAAGCGTAGACAATTTAGGACCCAGTGTTATTTTCACTATTGCGAAAAGGGCCATGATTAGGTCCGCTCATTGATTGAAAAGCTTTCTACCAAATGAAACGGGAAAAGGGAGGATGCTAGGGGAAACAAAAAGGAATTGGAAGAAACCATTCTTCTTTCTTTTTTTAAATAGAAAAAAATAAGTCGGAAATGGTGGGAAAAACTGGACGAATTTGGTGGTGACCAAACGTGGGTCACGGCAAGTGCTTTTAATTCTGGCCAACCAACAAAGGTACGAATTATTCCGCCCAACTAGGTAATAAAATCGCTCTTTGCCTCGAAGCTCGCGTTTTAAAATTTTTTTGACTGAAAAAAGTGGGGGGTTGTTGGAGGTCTAGTTTACACGCGCGGCGACTCCAATTTCGACCAAAACGTTTCGTAGAAAAAAAAACATACCTTACTTTGTAATCACATCTTTTAAAGATAGTACGCCCACTCAGGAGTGACAAAACGTTGGGCATGAGAAACAGTTTAAAATGTGTAGAAAAGGCGAGCAGGTTTCTTAAACATATGGCGTGGTTTCCCCCAAAAAAAAGCCTGCGGGAAAGACAGGAATTTGTGGAAAATGTAGGATTTAAGTCGCGGTTCAAAATCTATCATTTACTTGAACGCTTAAGCATTTGGGCAGCCTGTGGAAGTCAGGTAACTTTTTTTGAGAGAAAATAATATTGTGTGAATGACCCTCCAGCAAAATAAGACACGTATGTGACATGATGTGTAAGCTGTGGTCACCACATCTCTCTCCTCTTAGTTCCCTCCTGGTGACAGCTTTCTCACCGTCAGCCACCAAGATGGAAACCCATGATAAGTTCCTCCCGTTGACAAATCCTGGTCCGCTCACTGCCAGGAGTAGTGCCATATTAAGGCATGAACCTGGACTCCATCCATGGGGAGCTCATAATTATTGGTAGCCCAACAGAAGTCCGCTTGATTAATGGCGTGTCTTCAGGGAGAATGACTCATTTGATGAAGAAAAAAAAGTAGAAGGAATTAGCTCGGACTGGCGGATCTGCTGGAAGAAAAATCGTTCAAAGGGTTAATGCAAAAAGGGGACATCTTATGGGAAGAATTCATCAGATGGGACGCCATTGACCGAAAAAAACTTCTACTTACCATAACAGTTTGTTTTAATTTTACTTTTCTACATATAAATATGGAGGTAAATATTAAATTTACATCCCTAAGGCTCGTTCTTTTTACCTGATTTCAAAGGCACGTCACGCTGTAATTTTTGCCTTGTTGTAACCCATATTCATGTTGGGTTCCATGCGTGTCATTCAAAGCGGGAGACAATAAGGTTTCTAGGGAGAGAGATAGAAAAAAAAGTGTCAGCCACTCTTAGGGATGTCATGTTGAGACAGGGGGAAGGGGAGGGAGGGATTGCAGAATGCAATTATGTACTTGTTGGAAACCAGTTGCTCTGAGGCCAGCGTATTATGTGACTGACAATAGTATGTAAATTCCGGGCTGTCTGGGGTGTCAGCTTTTTTCCACCAGGTTTTCTAGAGGCCTGAGCCGATATTGTTGTCGGGTCATGGCACACAATTAGGTGTAGGTACCCGGACCTGGATGGTAGCAGTCCGTTACCTCTTAATAACGAGGCTATCCCGACAACCTGGGCTTTTTTTTTGCCCATTTTATATTTGGTGGGTTGATCTGGTGGGTGCCTGAGGCTCCACGTGCTGCTGCAATCAGCCGTGGCACACTCTTACCAAATGGAATGTAAAGGAGGTCTCTTGCCTGTTGGTTGCGACCGAATCTGGCGCCGGAAGACGAGGCCCCCCCCTCAAATTGTGTTTGGCTTGCCACCTTCCATGGCGCGCTATTAAATCCTGTTCCTATTGCCCCGGGGACAGAGACTGGCTTGGGGGAGACTCCTTTTCCGATTCACTCGCCATGTGTCTCTCTCCCGCCTGCTAATGGCTTATCGGGTTGTTTCCAAACAATTTGGAAACTGGCAGATGCTGGAAGGCAGCCGTCGCAATATTGTACGGATTCAGTGCGGCAGAAACGGTTGGCAACCCTGGTGCAGGAGTCTAGCTTGACGGGTAGGCTGTGCGATATCGACATTTCTACATCGTAACTGGAAATATTTCATAAAATTATGTCGATATTGACCCGTGAGTATCGATATTGGCACTTAAATATCGATATTGACACATGCATATCGATATATAACATTAAAGTTATCGATACCAGTCATTGCATAAATATCGACAATCAAATTGTGACGTATCGATAAAACCACTTGGAACTGCACAACTACATTATTTGGCACTGCATGAATATCGATATATTAACATTGATCATGCACACATGCCGATACGTCGAACTGACATCGCATAAATACCATAAATATCGAATGGTATGGAATAAATATCGATATTCAGAGAGACCAAATATTGCATCTAGTCTTTAAAATACAAAAATAGCGATATCTCAGCGTTGTAATTCCAAGACTGGCTGCGCCATCTGGGTGCGCACTCGTTGTGATTGTAGTTCCAGCTGCCCTCTGCTTGTCATACACTAAAACACTTGCCAGCTTGAAATCTACAATAAACGCCATATGTCGTCCCCTCTTAGTGTGGACATTTCGCCCCCCAACATGGCATGGGGACACATCGACATCCTGTCACTTAGCGCGACCTTTAAGAGCTCCCCGTCAAGACGACTCCCAGGCTGTTTCGTCTCCCCTCCATGTCTTCAATCACCCTGCAATCTCCCCAAGGGGAAGGAAACATCGTGTCCCCCCACTCGGAGCCATATTTTTCACACTATTTCCTCCCCATTCGACCAGTTTCTTCTGCAAGTCAGTGGGGCTCCACGCGTCTCTCGCCCCTAGCACCAACCTCCCTTGGTGCAGCAACCAGTAGGGAATAATTGCGCCGCCAGGTGGAAAACCTGGCACTTCGCCCAATTAACTTTAATTCCGGTTTTTGCCCTCCCATCCACCCAGCTGATTTGTGGAAGTTGCTCGAAAATGGTCAGTTTTCAACAGTGTCCAGCAAAATGGGCGGTACATTTTCTAGGTCCAGGAGTCCGGTCGCCACATTGAATCACGTTGATAAGCATCGAGGGCGGCCATCATTTGGGAGCTTCTCTTCTAACCCCGGACATTTCGAGTTGGCCCCAGTTGGGACCTTTGCGCTCCCCGAGATAAATTCCTAATCTGTTGGGAGGGGGGGAGAAAAAAGGTCCTTCCAAAGTGCGCCATCCTCTAGATATCCTCAAATTACGAGGCGTCGTCTAAGCTAAAAGTGCGCGAAATCACCTGACACTAAACTGAGGCAGTGTGCCGAACAGAAGCGATGAGATGGTGGCGTCTTCTCATCAACTTGATGATGTCAAAGTGCTTTTCTGTCTATAAAATGATGGTATCGGAAGTGCGTATCGCAATGACGACAATAGTGCTTTTTCTATGATGTCTCAGTTGGTGTTTCTATGAAGAAAGTGACTGTGATCTCAGGAGTGTCTCTGTGTGAAGAGGCAAACCTGAAGTGACTCTGTGACGTCGTTAGCAAGTTTTTTCGTGACTATGGATCCAGACGTGATTATGACGTCGTCAATCGTCATCACTTGATTGTCCAGAAGTGACTCAATAGGTCCAGTGATTGACTTCAGGGCATCACTATTATGCGATTCACGAGTCCTGGCCTGTTAGGCTCCTCCCCC